>JACEEZ010020231.1:227500-241938 GCA_016584305.1 Chionoecetes opilio
TGGGTAATGGGTGGGAGAATGGGTTGGGGGTGATGGGTAATGGGTGAGGGAATAGGTGGGGGGTGATGGGTAATGGGTGAGTGAATGAGTTGGGGGTGATGGGTAATGGGTTGGGGGTGATGGGTAATGGGTGAGTGAATGGGTGGGGGTGATGGGTAATGGGTTAGTGAATGGGTGGAGGGTGAGTGAATGGGTTGGGGGTGATGGGAAATGGGTGATTGATTGATTTAATGCCAAAAAGGTGAATGTGCCAGACAAGGGAAATGGGTGAGCGAATGGGTGTGGGGTGATGGGTAATGGGTGAGTGGAGGAATTCCCTCCCTTTGATTCCTTATTTCTTTCCTCGTCAGTTTCTCTTCTGACTCTCTTCATCCCTCCAGTTTCTTCCTTACTCCTTATTCCTCCTTTCCTTCTCTCATATCTCCTTCCTTCCCTCTCTCCCACTTTCCATTATCACCCCATCATCACAAAAAGGAGGAGCGATTCCCCCTCTATCTGCACGGGCGACTGTCAGTGCGTGCCCCAACCGCTAGGATCGCTGTCGTCCATGAAATCAAAATGGCACGCCATGTTATATCGCCCGAGTGACACCTCTCTGGTCATAGGGTGAAGGAGAAGGAGCAAGCCCTTCATCATCCAAAGTGGAATTCTGAGCAAAGATTTCAACTTCAGAAATACATAAGACAGCTGTGGAGCCATCAAGGTGAAGCATAGGATGTTAAGGCATAGATATGGGTGGGTATACATTTTCTTTTTAGGCAAGAGGACTCTGCTATTGAAATAGAAAACGGACACTTTTTAGCGGTGACTCCGGAATACCAAACATCACTTTATTTAACTTATTTTTTCTCTAATGATTTTCTTTTTCCACTTACGGAGGCGTTTCTTGTATGTAATTAACAAATTATAACTACGTTATTGTCTCGTGTAATGGCATGGCTCAGTAAGAAAGAGTTAGAAGAACTTACTAAGAGTTATGTAAGTCAACGAACAGGGGAAATTGAAAAGTCAAGATTACAGGCGAAAGAAAACGTATCAGCCCAGGTCGTCGTCACGTCAACATCAACGTGCAAAGGTGAGGTAGTTTGAGTTAGTTTTCAGGAAGTTAGAGGGGATAAGGGTATCGTAGCTAGATAGGCATTGTCGGGTAGGAGCAACAGGTGCACAGGCGAATAGCTTGAAGTAGTTAGAGAGGATAAGTGTGTCGTGAGAAGGTGTTAAGATGGTGAGCCATGTGAGATCCGTTAGTGAACAGGAAGATGGCGGGCATGGCACCAGGTCAAAAGGGGTCAGAAGTGGGAAATGCATTGACTGCAACTGGGGAGGGAAAGTAGGCGAGACAGGGAGATACGGATCGTGTGATGAGAAGGTGAGGAAAAAGCAGGCACAGTGCCCGCTATGTTGTGAAAAAGTCACGGACAAGGACAGTGGCTTGCAGTGCGATAGCTGCAAATGGTGGTCGCACAGTACCTGTGAGGGGATGCGGCCAGAGCTTTATAAAGAGCTCCAGGGCACTAAGGAACTGTGGTTCTGTGGGAAGTGTAGAAAGCAGGTAATTAAGGATATGAAAGAGATCTGAAAGCTAAAGTGGAGAATGGGGGCGAGGATAGGGAACTGGGAACAGTGCAAGGGTGAACTGAAGGAGGCAAAGGAGTGGATACAAGCCCTGGAGGGGGATTATAAAAGCCTTGCAAGTAAAGTAAGAAACATGGAGGCAGAAAGGGCAGGTAAGGGTAATGAGCAGGGCTTGGGGGCCAGACCCACTATGGGCCCTAGGGATGAGGGCTGCTTGACGTTAGACGTCACCAAAGCAGGCATGCCCGAAGGAGAGGAGAGTGGGGGAGCTGCAGCGGTGGAAGATGTCGTAGCAGGGTGGTTCAGGGATGTTGAGGGTGTGGGTGAGGCTAGGGAGCTGCAGCGGTGGAAGCTGTCGAAGTAGGGGCCTAGGGGGGCTGTTGAGTGTGTGGGTGAGATGGAGGACCTACCCCCTCCTCATCCTCGCCAGTAGAGGCATTTGGGACACTGAAGCCGTGGGTGAGGCTGGTCGATCCGCCCCCCCATGCCTTTGCCTGTAGTGGCAGCTAAGGCTGCTGAGGGCGTGGATGAGGTAGGGGACCTGATGCCCCGGCTCCCGGGGGGGGCTGTGGCCGCTACAGGCCGAGTGGGGGAGATGAGTATGGAGATTACCAACCCAGGGAGGGTCTGGACTGAAGAGCAACAGGGGGCAACCGCAGGGCAAAGAAGTGGCCCATACTGTGTATAGGAGATAGTATGGTGAAAATGTTAGGCGACACGTGGCTATGAGAGACCAGAAGAGTGTGCTGGTTAGCCTGAGTGGCAAGGTTATGGAGGATTTTGTGAAGGAGGTGAGGGAGCAGGTGAATGGTGTACAGGAAGGAATGGTGATAATGCAGGGAGGGGGGAACAGCCTTAGGAGATTAGGCCCCGAGCAGACGGTGGGCAAGGTGATGGAGTGCCTTAAGGATATAAAGAAGGACAGGAAGAAAGTACGAGTGGCTGTGGTGGGAATCATAAGGCGACCTCGGGAAAATGAAAGGGTATGAGGAAATAAGACGTGAAAAACAAGCGACTCCAAGAGGAGGTTGTAAGAAGAAAGCGGAGTGCAGTAAGGATCCAGGGGACTATGGAGTAAGTTTCATAGCCCTGGACGGTGCACTCCCACGGGAGGTCTTGAGAGAGACAAAGTGCACCTAAACTGGGAAGGAGAGAGGCGGTTGTGCAAGAGAATGCTTGAGTGGATACGGCGCGACTGAGAGAGACTGCAAGTTGGGGGGAAAAGAGGGTGACAAATGCGAATGAGTGACTTTTGACAACAAAAGGGAATGTGAGGTTGGGCTGTGTGAATGTTAGAGGATGGAATGTTGAAAAAATGGAAGACCTCAGCAGGGAAATGAATGAATGGAACTTTGGGACGTAGTTGGAGTGCCCAAAAAACACAAATGAGAGAGAGAATTGAACTTAGATCTGAGACTTACAGTATGATGGGCAAGGGCAGAAGTAAGCAGCAGAAAAAGGGTGGCGGAAGTGGGAGAAACTTGTGAGGCAGGAAGCAGGTATAGATGTAGAGGACTAGATGTAGGAGGGTGTGAAATGGGTGAGGATATTATGGCAGTACGTCTGGAATATAAGGTGCGTAAGGAAGAGAAAGGATCTTGGTGATAGTGTGTTACACGACAGTGGAAGGAACAGAGCGAGAGCCGAGAATTTAAAGGAAGTATAGAATTGTGCAAAGGGTTGTAGAACAGAATAGAAGTGAAAATGTGATTGTGAGGGAGACATGAATGGTCACATTGGTGTGTTAGGAGAGAAATAAATGGAAATGGCCAATTGCTGCTTGACTTTGCAGAGGAGAATGAATTAGAAATTTTTAATGTGACCCTGGCTGAAGGAAAGAGTGACCTGGAGTGGAAGGGAGAAGAATCTGCCATTGACTTTATGTTAGTGAACCGGAAGGCTAGAGAACGGGTGGAAGTTGTGGGAGGATGAGGAAGGACAATCGACGTAGCGAGTGACCATAACGTCATGGTAATGGAGTATGAGTGTTTGAAGGAAAAAAGAGTGAACGTGAAAGAAGAGAGGAATGGACGTTGGAAACTTAGAGATGCAGATGGGATATTTCAGAGAAGTGGTGAGTAATGAGGACTGGAAGCTGGGAGAGAATGGTTTGAGGGCTGGAGAGAGGTGTGGATGAGATGAATGAGAGATTGTTAAGGAAGCTTAACAAAGTGGCAGAGAGAGCATAGGCAGAACAAGAAAGAGAGCAAATGGCAGGACAAGAAAGAGTTGGTGGAACAATGAGATCGACAAGGCCAGGAAAGAAAGGAAACAGTCAAATAGGAAGTGTGGGAGTCTGAGAAAGAATAGGTCAAACAGTGAAGCTGAAAGAATAGAGTATGAAAGGGCATGGGAAAGAGTATAAGAGTAAGCAAAAGGAGGTGAAATGCTTGGGTGAGGAAGGCAAGAGTGAATGAAGAGAGAAAAGTGATCAGAAAAACTTAGAGAAAAAAAGGGGAGGAAGGAGGTAGGGAATGGTATAAGTTCTTGAGAGGAGAAGAGAGTAAGCATACAGGAAAATGTAGAAGAACTAGTGGTGAATGGCAGGGCACTAAGGGAGAAAAAGGAAATGGTCAGAGCTGTAGAAGACTTCTGGAAAGATATTGGAGGTGTGAATGAGCCTGATAGTGACTTAGGGAACGTCACCTTAGGGAGGAAAATAGAGGAAATTTATGGATGAAGAAATTTGAATGGATGAGATTGAAGGGTATGTAAGAAAACTGAAAAATGGAAAGGCCCCTGGAATGGACGGTATCCCGAATGAATTATATAGAGGGAGGTGAGGGTGTCATTGAGGGAATGCATGAGTTTTTTGGACATATATGGAGAGAGGAAAGGGTGCCTGGTGCCTGGAATGACAGTAGAGTGACCCTCATACATAAGGGAGGACACAAGAGTAGGAAGGAGATTAAAAATTACAGGCCAATAGCGGTGTGTGACACGGTATGTAAGATTTTTCTGTGGTGTACTGAATGAAAGACTAGGTGAAGTTGTGGAAAGAAATAAGGTGATGGGTGAAGAGCAGAATGGATTCAGAAAAGACAGAAGAGGTAAGGACAATATGTTTGTAATGAATGAAGTGATTGAGAGAACAAGGAAGGAGGGAAGAAAGAAATATCTAGCCTTCTAGATATTGAGAAAGCGTTTTGACAGAGTGGATAGGAGAATGCTATGTAAGGTATTGGAGACGATGGCATGAGTGAGAAGGTTGTAAAATAATAAGCAGTATGTATGAGAAACACAGGCCAAGTTCAGCATGGGTGACCTCGAGACTGGATGGGGTGAAAGTAAGAGAGGAGTAAGACAGGGCTGTGTCCTTTCTCCTCTACTTTTGGATATATGTTGGGGGAAATGGCAGTGAGAGTGAAGCGTACAGGTCTTTTGTGTGAAAATTTGGGGATGAAGTGTTGAGTGTACTGATGTATGCAGATGATGTGGTGATCCTTAGGGGAAAACCACAATGAGCTACAAGAGATGCTGAATGCTGTGACTGAGTATGGAAGGGACTTCAACGTTAGGCTCATTTAAAGGGGAAGAGTCAGGTGTTGGTGGGGAATGGGGATGACTCTGATGATGACAGGATTGGATGGGGGTGGGAATGAAATAAAGAGAACGAAAGAGTACAAGTATCTGGGTATTGGTTTGGAGATAAAGGCTGTGAGAAAACTAAACATGAGAGGATAGCTAGAGCCACCCCGTGGGTTGGGAAGGCTAGGGAGTGTGACAGATGTCGGGCCAAAAAAGTATGAAGTGGTGAGAGGACTATGGAAGGGTGGGCAGTTCCCTAGCATTATGTATGGCCTGGAAACAATGGTGGTTCTAGGAAGAGTTGGACAGATTTGGAAGTAACACAGAACAAAGCAGGCAGAATAGCATTAGGAGCCAATAGGTATGTGGGGAGTGGAAGCGATTAGAGGAGACATGGGAAAGGGCACGTTCAGAGAGAGGATAGCAAAGGCAGGACTGAGGTACAGAGCTAGACTGCAACGAATGGATGACAGCAAATGGGCAAGTAAGGTTTTTGGGACGGAATATGTATGGGAAGTGGATGAAAGACTCAGTAAAAAATGGAAAGATGGACAGGGTGAACTGGGAATGTTTGTGAACAGGAGTGATGAGGGATGGGGTAGGGGTGTATGCAAAAAGGAAATAAATAGGAGAGTGGAAAAGAAAGGGAAAGAAGAATGGCTGAGGGGAATGAGTGAGAATCAACACTGGATGGTACAGGAGAAAGGAACCAGCCACGGTATGAAAGGTTCTATGATGGTGGCTATGGAGGGGATTTACTCTTCAGAGCCAGGACAAAGTCGCTGGAGGTAAATAGTCGTATGTACAGATGGAAGAAAGGTGGCAGCAAGGTGGTGTGATGTGTGGACAGGAGTGGATGAAACCGTGGAGCATTGATGCTGGAATGTGAACGGTATGAGTATGCTAGAACAAGATGTTGGAGGTAGTGGTAGGAGAGGTCGGAGTGGAAGAATGGCGAGAGATGAGAGACAGGAGAGTGGAGATGGAGTACCTGCTGGGGGTTTTTGTGCTGAGTGGAGGAGTGACAGTCGTGTGATTGAGAGTGTAAAAGAATTTTGGAGAATTCTTGGAGAGCACGTAGGAGAGAGCATGAGAGGCAGGGGGCCCCTCAGTGATGGGGACTCCGTATGAAAAGTGATGCAGAGAGAGGAAGGAGGGGAAAAAGAAATCCCTATTTTTGCTTCCCCCTTTGCTTCTCTCCCAACAGATTACGTGTGTGGGAGAAAAGCCGGATCAAAGGCTTCACTGACAGCATCTGCTGGTTGACTCCCAAATCAAGATCAAGATCAAGTAGATGATTTTAAACCCCAGACTTTAAATAAACTTTCACTGAGAAGTGGTAAGCAATATTCAACTGTTCCTGTTTTATTGCTACTACTACAACATTAACATTACTCCTCTAACAGCTGTTACAACTCATACCATGGCGACTCCTGGGGTGGTGGCATTCACAATGGGTGAAAACTTCCCTTTTTACTGTAATGACATTCATATATTTGCTTGTAATGGGACAAGACTTTCACTACTTGACTGTGATAGCATGAATCAGTATTCCAACATATACATTTTCCCCATGTTTCCTGTAATGCAAAATGTAATGAACTAGAGTGACTTTCAAGTTAAAACCTTTCAAAAACTCTGGGGTTGCCTTACCAAATTCGCTCGCTACATACACACTGTAGTTGTAGATAGAATCTTCTGCTTTGCGGGTAAACAAACATAACATACAGAGAATGCTAGTTTACTTCTTACAGGCTACAAAACACAATTATTGAACATCACCGAGACACCTCACTCCCACAACCACAACCCAACCAGGCACTGGTTATGTCTTCAGTACACGAACAGTAACTTAGACTATAACTCCGTCGCTCTAACCACTTCACATCACCTTCCTGCGACAAACTCTCACAGCCTGCTGGTCAATTCCATGTCACAGCCAACCTTCACAATATCACTCCTTGGTCCACAACAACAATTCAGTCATTCACGGCACCAGCCCATAGGTGGCAATGCACAGCTCACCTGCCAGAAATACACTTTCCACTATCACTGAAGCCCCTCCAGCTGCAGCTTCAGACCAATGCAGAGTCTCCACCAAAGGTCTGGATAGAGTACCCTTGTAGCATCCCCAGGTCACTGCTCTCCCACACAATTTGATCCCTCCTGGCTTAACACAGCAAAACTCCTGCTTTGGCAGTCATAGACATAGACCTCACCCGACCACAACAGACCAACCATCCCTGTTAACAGCCAACACTTTACTAAATCTCACTCCTGTTACGGTTTCACCCTTCTTCATACATATCTGCATAACTAGAACAAACATATGGACAACATACCTCAAATATACAACAAATCTCCTCCAGACTCCAGTAACTCCTTTCAGTGTCCTCTAACCACTTCCCACCCTTTCCAGTGGCTGGCTTGTAAACAAACTAACAAAAAAACAGCGGACAGCTGAGATCCGCACGCCCGCCTATGTATTTTGAATCCTCACACAAGTAATGCTGTTTTTATTATTAGAAGTGATGGGAAAACCTGCAATTTTTGTTGGTATTAGGCATGGTTGTTAATACTAATCTCTGAGGTGATCAATAAATCATATATACAAACAAATTTATTAAAAGAATTACAGTCATTAGTTCCTTTCCCTTCATGTAACACTGGTTCTGACCTCATACACATTATGTATATTGACAAGTCAATTCAAGTTTGCAGTCTTGATTTAGTGGGGTTGAGAGATAATATTAAGTATTGGTAATGCTGAAGTAAAACTATGCTAGGTAGTGTGTGTGTGTGTGTGTGTGTGTGTGTGTGTGGACTCGTTGTCCTTGCTCTTTGGACCTACCCTTAAACAATCTAATTCCAGAAAATACCAAATATTATAAAAAAATTTGTGTGTGTCTGAAGAGTTTGTAAGAAAATTATGGAAAACCATTTTAACCACTTTTTTTTGTATAATACTGCTGATTTATAAACAAATAAAGCTGAAGCAAGTGTTGAATTGATATATGAAATCTTTGGTATAAGTGCAGTTACGACCAATACACGATCGGTGGTTTTAAACATCCTGAATGTTTCGTTTCCTCATAAGGAGTATTTATAACCCTACAACAGCCATCGGAAATGAAAAATAACATAAGGGGGTCTGGGGGGCTAATCTCCCCAACCAGGCTAGGTTACGTAATCAACGAATGCCCAGGTTAGGTTAGTGAACTAGCAGTTTAGGTCAGAAGATTTTCTACTGGTTTCTAGTGAAAATATAATTTAATTTTAGTTTTCCAGAAGTTATTATAGTATCACCACTACATGGGGGAGTAGAAATTATACGGAAAATGTGAGTATTAAGGCCGGCAGAGAGAGCCCATTTCTACTTAATAATTTAATCCATTTTCCTGTGATGCATTTGTTTTCACAAGAGTATTTGGCCAACTTACACTACTTTAGCCATGCCAAACTTATTACTCTAACACTGCTGCATTTGGTCTATGGTTAAGTAACTCTAATGCCATGACACCACTTTCTCAAAGACTGATTAAATAGTTTTTTTCAACTGGATCTTGTAGGTCCCTCTACACTAGATCAGTTACATATTCAGTTTAGGCACTGTCTCTTGGGTTCCTCTTCATAATTAATATAATTTTATGTCCATATATATATATAAGGAGTTTTTCTCCCTCGATGAGTGAAGAGGGGTGGGCGGCTGGGTGCCCAGAAAATGCCTCTTAAAACTAGGTTGGTAGGTCACTCCTCACAGTACTGCCCACTATTCAGCTTCTGCATTTCCTATTTAGTACCTAATTGCTACTTTTGATCCGTATATATTATATAAAGATTTCTTTCGAAACTCGATAATTTCGGAGGAGAGGTGGGGCGTTCCTAAGCGGCGGCCATATTGGATTCTTTGAACTACTGAATTTGAATTACTATTAACTTGGAATTAAGCGGATTTATAAGTTCTCGGCAGCAGGGATGAAGTTAATACCAAACTTACAGTAAGGTTTAAGCAAATAGTGAGTGAGGATAAAGATGAGTGTGAAGTTAAGTTCAAGTCGGTAGTTAATACCAAAGTTTAGTATTAATAGTAGGGGAGGATATGGCACCGGGTCAGCTGGCCGGTGTAGGCGCCAAAATTACTACCCCGCCCCGATCACTTCCCTGTCATAACCACTCACGCGCGGCAGATGACAGCACACAGGAAAAAAAGCTGAGCAGGCACGCTGTGCCAAAAAAATTACCCTATCAACGATAAAATTGTGAATACATCCTGGGAGATGAAAACTGATGGGTATTTGAAGCATAGAAATGCTTTGAGCATTATACACAGTCCTGCAAAACCTTTTTCCCCGCTGGAATCAAAGTTTTTCCCTTTAACAGTGGCAATGTTAACAGACCAGTGTTAGCTTAAGGCAAGTTGCACATACTGCATGAAGGACAATTAGGGACTTCATCATAAAACAAGAACAGTCAGGATTAAAGACCCTAACGTCAGATACTTTTACTTAACTTTTATATCTACCATACGGAAATACCTTTATCCGGAACGGTAAAAACGAATTTCACTTATTATAAAAATTTCTAAAAAATAAAAAATTAGGAAAAAAAAGGTCCTTTTAATTTTNATGGAAAAGTGGCAGCAAGGTGTGTGTGATGTGTGTGACAGGAGTGGATGAAACCGTGGAGCACTTGATGCTGGAATGTGAACGGTATGAGTATGCTAGAACAAAGATGTTGGAGGTAGTGGTAGGAGAGGTCGGAGTGGAAGAATGGCGAGAGATGAGAGACAGGAGAGTGGAGATGGAGTACCTGCTGGGGTTGTGTGCTGAGTGGAGGAGTGACAGTCGTGTGATTGAGAGTGTAAAAGAATTCTTGGAGAATTCTTGGAGAGCACGTAGGAGAGAGCATGAGAGGCAGGGGGCCCCTCAGTGATGGGGGACTCCGTATGAATGTGATGCAGAGAGAGGAAGGAGGGGAAAAAGAAATCCCTATTTTTGCTTCCCCCTTTTGCTTCTCTCCCAACAGATTACGTGTGTGGGAGAACGCCGGATCAAAGGCTTCACTGACAGCATCTGCTGGTTGACTCCCAAATCAAGATCAAGATCAAGTAGATGATTTAACCACAGACTTAAATAAACTTTCACTGAGAAGTGGTAAGCAATATTCAACTGTTCCTGTTGTATCTGCTACTACTACTAACATTAACATTACTCCTCTAACAGCTGTTACAACTCATACCATGGCGACTCCTGGGGTGGCTGGCATTCACCAATGGTGAAAACTTCCACTTTTTTACTGTAATGACATTCATATATTTGCTTGTAATGGGACAAGACTTTCACTACTTGACTGTGATAGCATGAATCAGTATTCCAACATATACATTTCCCTATGTTTCCTGTAATGCAAGTGTAATGAACTAGAGTGACTTTCAAGTTAAACCCTTTCAAAATCTCTGGGCTTGCCTTACCAAAATTCGCTCGCTACATACACACTGTAGTTGTAGATAGAATCTTCTGCTTTGCGGGTAAACAAACATAACATACAGAGAATGCTAGTTTACTTCTTACAGGCTACAAAACACAATTATTGAACATCACCGAGACACCTCACTCCCACAACCACAACCCAACCAGGCACTGGTTATGTCTTCAGTACACGAACAGTAACTTAGACTATAACTCCGTCGCTCCTAACCACTTCACATCACCCTTCCTGCGACAAACTCTCACAGCCTGCTGGTCAATTCCATGTCACAGCCAACTTCACAATATCACTCCTTGGTCCACAACAACAATTCAGTCATTCACGGCACCAGCCCATAGGTGGCAATGCACAGCTCACCTGCCAGAAATACACTTTCCACTATCACTGAAGCCCCTCCAGCTGCAGCTTCAGACCAATGCAGAGTCTCCACCAAAGGTCTGGATAGAGTACCCTTGTAGCATCCCCAGGTCACTGCTCTCCCACACAATTTGATCCCTCCTGGCTTAACACAGCAAAACTCCTGCTTTGGCAGTCATAGACATAGACCTCACCCGACCACAACAGACCAACCATCCCTGTTAACAGCCAACACTTTACTAAATCTCACTCCTGTTACGGTTTCACCCTTCTTCATACATATCTGCATAACTAGAACAAATATGGACAACATACCTCAAATATACAAAAAATCTCCTCCAGACTCCAGTAACTCCTTTCAGTGTCCTCTAACCACTTCCCACCCTTTCCAGTGGCTGGCTTGTAACAAACTAAAAAAAAAAACAGCGGACAGCTGAGATCCGCACGCCCCCCCTCCCCCCCGCCTATGTATTTGAATCCTCACACAAGTAATGCTGTTTTTATTATTAGAAGTGATGGGAGCAAACCTGCAATTTTTTTTTTGGGATTAGGCATGGTTGTTAATACTAATCTCTGAGGGTGATCAATAAATCATATATACAAACAAAATTTATTAAAAGAATTACAGTCATTAGTTCCTTTCCCTTCATGTAACACTGGTTCTGACCTCATACACATTATGTATATTGACAAGTCAATTCAAGTTTGCAGTCTTGATTTAGTGGGGTTGAGAGATAATATTAAGTATTGGTAATGCTGAAGTAAAAACTATGCTAGGTAGTGTGGTGTGTGGTGTGTGTGTGTGTGTGGACTCGTTGTCCTTGCTCTTTGGACCTACCCTTAAACAATCTAATTCCAGAAAATACCAAATATTATAAAAAAAATTTGTGTGTGTCTGAAGAGTTTGTAAGAAAATTATGGAAAACCATTTTAACCACTTTTTTTTGTATAATACTGCTGATTTATAAACAAAAAAGCTGAAGCAAGTGTTGAATTGATATATGAAATCTTTGGTATAAGTGCAGTTACGACCAATACACGATCGGTGGTTTAAACATCCTGAATGTTTCGTTCTCCTCATAAGGAGTATTTATAATACCTACAACAGCCATCGGAAATGAAAAATAACATAAGGGGGTCTGGGGGGGCTAATCTCCCCAACCAGGATAGGTTACGTAATCAACGAATGCCCAGGTTAGGTTAGTGAACTAGCAGTTTAGGTCAGAAGATTTTCTACTGGTTTCTAGTGAAAATATAATTAATTTTAGTTTTCCAGAAGTTATTATAGTATTCACCACTACATGGGGGAGTAGAAATTATACGGAAAATGTGAGTATTAAGGCCGGCAGAGAGAGCCCATTTCTACTTAATAATTAATCCATTTTCCTGTGATGCATTTGTTTTCACAAGAGTATTTGGCCAACTTACACTACTTTAGCCCATGCCAAACTTATTACTCTAACAACTGCTGCATTTTGTCTATGGTTAAGTAACTCTAAGCCATGACCACCACTTTCTCAAAGACTGATTAAATAGTTTTTTTCAACTGGATCTGTAGGTCCCTCTACATAGATCAGTTACATATTCAGTTTAGGCACTGTCTCTTGGGTTCCTCTTCATAATTAATATAATTTTATGTCCATATATATATATATAAGGAGTTTTTCTCCCTCGATGAGTGAAGAGGGGTGGGCGGCTGGGTGCCCAGATAATGCTTCTTAAAACTAGGTTGTGTAGGTCACTCCTCACAGTATCTGTCACATATATCAGCTTCTGCATTTCCTATTAGTACCTAATGCTACTTTTGCACCGTATATATATATAAAGACTTCTTTCGCAACTCGATAATTTCGGAGGAGAGGTGGGCGTTCCTAAGCGGCGGCCATATTGGATTCTTTGAACTACTGAATTTGAATTACTATTAACTTTGGAATTAAGGGATTTATAAGTTCTCGGCAGCATGATGAAGTTAATACCAAACTTAACAGTAAGGATTAAGCAAATAGTGAGTGAGGATAACGATGAGTGTGAAGTTAAGTTCAATGTCGGTAGTTAATACCAAAGTTTAGTATTAATAGTAGGTGAGGATATGGCACCTGGGTCAGCTGGCCGGTGTAGCGCGCCAACTTACTACCCCGCCCAGATCACTTCCCTGTCATAACCACTCACGCGCGGCAGATGACAGCACACAGGAAAACAGCTGAGCAGCACGCTGTGCCAAGAAATTACCCTATCAACGATAAATTGTGAATATCATCCTGGGAGATGAATCTGATGGGTATTTGAAGCATAGAAATGCTTTTGAGCATTATACACAGTCCTGCAAAACCTTTTCCCTGCTGGAATCAAAGTTTTCCTTCAACAGTGGCAATGTTAACAGACCAGTGTTAGCTTAAGGCAAGTCTGCACATACTGCATGAAGGACAATTAGGACTTCATCATAACACAAGAACAGTCAGGATTAAACGACCCTACACGTTCAGTATACTTATACTTAACTTTTATATTCTACATACAGGAAAATACCTTTTATCCGGATACCCAACAACCGGAATAACCCAATAACCGGAATTTGTGGCAGGTAAGTAAATAGTATTAAAAAATAAAAAAGTAACTAATACAGTAAGTACAATAAACAAATAAAATAGAAGAAAAAAAAGTGTTCCTTTAGTATATAATTTTGTGTTAAAAGTCTTTGCATATACGCAGTTGAGTTTCTTTAGTTTATAATTTACGGTACTACATTACGGGAGTGTCATTTATACGTGCATAGTCAACAAGAACAGGAGTGCTATGTTGGGCATGTCTATTTATGGTGAATTACAGTTCTACAATGATCTACTAATAAGGTAAGAGAAACAATCATACAATATTATGTTTATTTTTAGTAAATGCATCTTTTGTAAGTATACTTACCCATTAACCGGACTTTTCCATTAACCGGCTACCCGGAAGTCCGGATATATCCGGATAAAAGGTATTTTCCTGTACACAGATTTTTCTGGTCTGCCTATATGCGTGCTGTAACATTAAGTTCTCGGTGGGCCAGTAGCTCAACATGTTCCATGTTCTAGATCAATTACTACTGTACATTCAATGTTTCCACCATATTTTACCCAAGATTAGAATAACATATTGTCAAACAACTATTCAGCAAGGGAGCAGTGTTTCAGTATAAGGGTAGGGTAGTATTCTGGTTCGCCTATATCCATGCTGAAAGGTGAGGGTGGGCGTGGCCAATGTTTTCCTGTGTGACGTCATCTGCCGTGCGTGCGTAGTCTGACGTCATCTGCCGTGCGTGCGTAGTCGTGGCAAGGAAGCGATCTGGGTGGGGTAGTAAGTTAGCGAGCTACACCAGCCACCAGACACAGGCATGGAGCACTTAATTTCTCTGGGGATTCTGGGTTTGAATTTGGGTTTGGGGGCTTTGGGAGAGAGAGGTGGACTATTTCAGTTTAGTTATTGCAGTGGTATGGTTTTAACCCCTGCCC
>JACEEZ010020231.1:245175-257675 GCA_016584305.1 Chionoecetes opilio
TTTGTAATGACATTTAAAATTTTGCTTGTAATGGGACGACTTTACTACTTGACTGTGATAGCATGAATCAGTATTCCAACATATACATTTCCCTATGTTTCCTGTAATGCAAGTGTAATGACTAGAGTGACTTTCAAGTTAAACCCTTTCAAAATCTCTGGGCTTGCCTTACCAAAATTCGCTCGCTACATACACACTGTAGTTGTAGATAGAATCTTCTGCTTTGCGGGTAAACAAACATAACATACAGAGAATGCTAGTTTACTTCTTACAGGCTACAAAACACAATTATTGAACATCACCGAGACACCTCACTCCCACAACCACAACCCAACCAGGCACTGGTTATGTCTTCAGTACACGAACAGTAACTTAGACTATAACTCCGTCGCTCTAACCACTTCACATCACCTTCCTGCGACAAACTCTCACAGCCTGCTGGTCAATTCCATGTCACAGCCAACCTTCACAATATCACTCCTTGGTCCACAACAACAATTCAGTCATTCACGGCACCAGCCCATAGGTGGCAATGCACAGCTCACCTGCCAGAAATACACTTTCCACTATCACTGAAGCCCCTCCAGCTGCAGCTTCAGACCAATGCAGAGTCTCCACCAAAGGTCTGGATAGAGTACCCTTGTAGCATCCCCAGGTCACTGCTCTCCCACACAATTTGATCCCTCCTGGCTTAACACAGCAAAACTCCTGCTTTGGCAGTCATAGACATAGACCTCACCCGACCACAACAGACCAACCATCCCTGTTAACAGCCAACACTTTACTAAATCTCACTCCTGTTACGGTTTCACCCTTCTTCATACATATCTGCATAACTAGAACAAACATATGGACAACATACCTCAAATATACAACAAATCTCCTCCAGACTCCAGTAACTCCTTTCAGTGTCCTCTAACCACTTCCCACCCTTTCCAGTGGCTGGCTTGTAAACAACTAACAAAAAAACAGCGGACAGCTGAGATCCGCACGCCCGCCTATGTATTTTGAATCCTCACACAGTAATGCTGTTTTATTATTAGAAGTGATGGGAAAACCTGCAATTTTTGTTGGTATTAGGCATGGTTGTTAATACTAATCTCTGAGGTGATCAATAAATCATATATACAAACAAATTTATTAAAAGAATTACAGTCATTAGTTCCTTTCCCTTCATGTAACACTGGTTCTGACCTCATACACATTATGTATATTGACAAGTCAATTCAAGTTTGCAGTCTTGATTTAGTGGGGTTGAGAGATAATATTAAGTATTGGTAATGCTGAAGTAAAACTATGCTAGGTAGTGTGTGTGTGTGTGTGTGTGTGTGTGTGGACTCGTTGTCCTTGCTCTTTGGACCTACCCTTAAACAATCTAATTCCAGAAAATACCAAATATTATAAAAAAATTTGTGTGTGTCTGAAGAGTTTGTAAGAAAATTATGGAAAACCATTTTAACCACTTTTTTTTGTATAATACTGCTGATTTATAAACAAATAAAGCTGAAGCAAGTGTTGAATTGATATATGAAATCTTTGGTATAAGTGCAGTTACGACCAATACACGATCGGTGGTTTTAAACATCCTGAATGTTTCGTTCTCCTCATAAGGAGTATTTATAATCCCTACAACAGCCATCGGAAATGAAAAATAACATAAGGGGGTCTGGGGGGGCTAATCTCCCCAACCAGGCTAGGTTACGTAATCAACGAATGCCCAGGTTAGGTTAGTGAACTAGCAGTTTAGGTCAGAAGATTTTCTACTGGTTTCTAGTGAAAATATAATTTAATTTTAGTTTTCCAGAAGTTATTATAGTATCACCACTACATGGGGGAGTAGAAATTATACGGAAAATGTGAGTATTAAGGCCGGCAGAGAGAGCCCATTTCTACTTAATAATTTAATCCATTTTCCTGTGATGCATTTGTTTTCACAAGAGTATTTGGCCAACTTACACTACTTTAGCCCATGCCAAACTTATTACTCTAACACTGCTGCATTTTGTCTATGGTTAAGTAACTCTAAGCCATGACCACCACTTTCTCAAAGACTGATTAAATAGTTTTTTTCAACTGGATCTTGTAGGTCCCTCTACACTAGATCAGTTACATATTCAGTTTAGGCACTGTCTCTTGGGTTCCTCTTCATAATTAATATAATTTTATGTCCATATATATATATAAGGAGTTTTTCTCCCTCGATGAGTGAAGAGGGGTGGGCGGCTGGGTGCCCAGATAATGCTTCTTAAAACTAGGTTGTGTAGGTCACTCCTCACAGTATCTGTCACATATTCAGCTTCTGCATTTCCTATTTAGTACCTAATTGCTACTTTTGCATCCGTATATATTATATAAAGACTTCTTTCGCACTCGATAATTTCGGAGGAGAGGTGGGCGTTCCTAAGCGGCGGCCATATTGGATTCTTTGAACTACTGAATTTGAATTACTATTAACTTTGGAATTAAGGGATTTATAAGTTCTCGGCAGCATGATGAAGTTAATACCAAACTTAACAGTAAGGATTAAGCAAATAGTGAGTGAGGATAACGATGAGTGTGAAGTTAAGTTCAATGTCGGTAGTTAATACCAAAGTTTAGTATTAATAGTAGGTGAGGATATGGCACCTGGGTCAGCTGGCCGGTGTAGCGCGCCAACTTACTACCCCGCCCAGATCACTTCCCTGTCATAACCACTCACGCGCGGCAGATGACAGCACACAGGAAAACAGCTGAGCAGCACGCTGTGCCAAGAAATTACCCTATCAACGATAAATTGTGAATATCATCCTGGGAGATGAATCTGATGGGTATTTGAAGCATAGAAATGCTTTTGAGCATTATACACAGTCCTGCAAAACCTTTTCCCTGCTGGAATCAAAGTTTTCCTTCAACAGTGGCAATGTTAACAGACCAGTGTTAGCTTAAGGCAAGTCTGCACATACTGCATGAAGGACAATTAGGACTTCATCATAACACAAGAACAGTCAGGATTAAACGACCCTACACGTTCAGTATACTTATACTTAACTTTTATATTCTACATACAGGAAAATACCTTTTATCCGGATACCCAACAACCGGAATAACCCAATAACCGGAATTTGTGGCAGGTAAGTAAATAGTATTAAAAAATAAAAAAGAAACAAATACAGTAAGTACTAAACAAATAAATAAAGAAAAAAAGTGTTCCTTTAGTATATAATTTTGTGTTTAAAGTCTTTGCATATACGCAGTTGAGTTTCTTTAGTTTATAATTTACGGTATACATTACGGGAGTGTCATTTATAGGGTGCATAGTCAACAAGAAAGGAGTGCTATGTTGGGCATGTCTATTTATGGTGAATTACGTTCTACAATGATCTACTAATAAGGTAAGAGAAACAATCATACAATATTATTTTTTATTTTTAGTAAATGCATCTTTTGTAAGTATACTTACCCATTAACCCGGACTTTTCCATTAACCGGCTTACCCGGAAGTCCGATATATCCGGATAAAAGGTATTTTCCTTGTACAACAGATTTTTCTGGTCTGCCTATATGCGTGCTGTAACATTAAGTTTCTCGGTGGGCCAGTAGCTCAACATGTTCCATGTTCTAGATAAATTTTACTACTGTACATTCAATGTTTCCACATATTTTACCCAAGATTAGAATAACATATTGCCCAAACAACTATTCAGCAAGGGGGGCAGTGTTTTCAGTATAAGGGTAGGGTAGTATTCTGGTTCGCCTATATCCATGCTAAAAGGTGAGGGGGGCTTGGCCAATGTTTTCCTGTGTGACGTCATCTGCCGTGCGTGCGTAGTCTGACGTCATCTGCCGTGCGTGCGTAGTCGTGGCAAGGAAGCGATCTGGGTGGGGTAGTAAGTTAGCGAGCTACACCAGCCACCAGACACAGGCATGGAGCACTTAATTTCTCTGGGGATTCTGGGTTTGAATTTGGGTTTGGGGGCTTTGGGAGAGAGAGGTGGTACATTATTTTCAGTTTTTAGTTATTTGCCATGGGTATGTAACCCCTGGTTATTATTATTGTAATGAATATGGTATTGAATTTCTAGTCTCCAGTGTACACAACAGACACAATACGTAGATACATAACAAGTGCAAACCTGGCTTTATGGTAGTCTTTTAGCTCTCTTATGGAGATACACATTCGTACATATTAACTATTGAAAGATAATTATGTATTAATTGATGTTGAATTTCATGACAAAGCAATTAGCTTGCCTCCATCAGCTGTTGTAGACACAAATAGATACCTATCAGTGCCAGAATTTTTATTTCATCTTCAAAACCTGGGGAAAAGGAGTAATTAAGCTATTTTCAACGCCAATTTGCAAAGAGAATTTGACATTGATTGCAATGATAATATAAGATAATAACAAAGACATGTTCATATGAATAGAATTCGTACCTATACGTGCATAATGAAGCTGTTTTTCCCATATTATAAGATATAACCTTCAGTACCTAATCTGCAGGTAAATATGAACAATGTGACAAAGGGCCTTCGATGTTAAAAATGTTCAAGTCAACTTGACGCACCTAAAAATCAGCGTCACGTCCTATTTGTTTGTAATCATAGCAGAATAAACATTTAGGTACTGAATATTATATCTTATAATATGGGAAAGACAGCTTCATTATGCACGTGTCAGCACGAATTTTATTCATATCAACATGTCTTTATTATTATCTTACATTATCACTACAATCAATGTCAAATTTTCTTTGCAAATTGGCGTTGAATATATACTGTATTTTAGGGCTTATAAGACGCTGCATCTCGGAAGACGCACCCTGATTTTGAAAAGAAATTTCTAAGAATAAAATATCAAAATACAGATTTTCTACTGGTAGGCTGTAGTAAAATTACCTATTTTCTCGGTAGGCGGTGGTCCGTCTTTCTGTTGCTCTGTTCCCATGTTCTTTGGCATATCATACAACTTTTAGCTTGTATGCGATAGTATTAGCAAATAGTTTTGATGAATTTGCCATGGGTGATAATTTCTAGGACTGAAAAGAGCTTGTGATACGTGTGACAGCCTCGTGGTAAATGATACATCAACACTAGCAGACGATAGATGGCGCTGTCTCTGAGGCGGAATGTAAACATCACACCATGAGGACAGATTAGTTGATTTGAATGTCTTATGGATTGAGTACTACAACATTCGTCTTGGAAGACGCATTAGTATTTTTCAGGGTATTTTTTTGGGGGAAAAGTGCATCTTATAAGCCATATAATGCGGGTATATATATTTTATATATTATGTATATATATGTATATATATATATATTATATATATATATATATATATATATATGTATATCAGGGCTTTGAAATGGTTTAAGGGAACGAAAACGAAAGCCGAAACGAACGAAATTATGCTCGGAACAAAAACGGAAACGAAAACGTTATCATATTTACTGTTCCGGAGCAAAAACGCTATTTTAAAATCCTTGTAACCGGTTTAAAACGATATTTTTACGTTCCATGCCATATTTGGTCAATAATCCATTTTCACTTTTAGTAGCCAAATTATTTAAGTAAATACATCTGTATTACATCAATTAAGTCTACTGTATTTGTTCACTTGACAATTGACGATGTGGTTTTGTTTCAAATAGTATCATATGTACCACTTATCATTAAATTTGTGAAGAGTAACTATTTTTTACCTTTTATAATTATGAATTTTTGTCTTAGTGATATGCATCAAATTCCCTTATTTTATTACACCTTCCATTCGTGCAATATGCTATACTATGTTATGACACTGCTGTTGGGTTTAAGAACATGCTTAGATTAATATCCAGTATTCGAAAATGGATAATATATCGTGAGTATGTGCTTAAACTTTTAACTGTGTTCATAGCCTAATGCTTGGTGCGCCGAATTTCGGTGTGAGTGTCCTAGGTTCGAGTCCTTGGAGTACCACATGTAGTCATTGATTTCATTGATCAGCTTTATTTAATTAGTGGGTTTTGGGGATATTACAATTAATATATTTTTTGCCATATTTAATATTAATAATAATTAGTGATTCATGTCTTTACGGCAACTGATATTGCATACTCCTACACTACGCTTCCTGTATTGTATATGTAAATGTGTTGCCTTATATACCGTATTTGCCGGCGCATAAGACGCACCTCCGCATAAGACGCACCCCTATTTTACAAAGAGGTTTTGTGAAGAAAAAAAATATTGGTGTTTTTGAGGTAAAAAATTTTTTTTCTCAGTAAATTTTTTAAAGTTATTAAAAAAAAAAGGATTTGTAGGGGAAAGCAATGATTATGAGCATGTTTCCTAAATACAATATTCCAAAAGTGCATGAATGTGAATGAAAAATTATACTCGTTTAAAATGTAAGAGAATGACAGTGTAACCAATATCGGTCATAAATCTGAATATATTGCAGGATGCCCCCACGAATTGATATTCTGATATTTTGCTACCTATGACATATAGCTTAGATTTAATGTTGTTTAGGTATGCCTTTGTTTTCTTTTTCTGCTATGTGTTTAGACTTTGGGAAAATTTGCAGTATAGATTTGGTATTATTTTGGGAGTAGGCTTTTCAAAGTCCTAGGACTCTTACCGACACCATCGTGTACTTTCTTCATTCTGAGTATTTTGAAAACCCCCTTTTCCCATGGCGCAATTGAATAAAAATGGCATTACACGTGTAAATCGAAAATCTACCGTTACTTCAGCCAGAAAGTTAAGTTTGGTTAAATCAGATTAGGTTAGGTTAGAGGTGAGGGGTTTGGTTTTTGTAACAGATGATATAGAGAAAAAACGAAATTTACCAAATAATATGGCAGTGTGAAGCGTAGCAATGTTTGGCGGGGACCTGGGGGGGCAGGTTTTCCCCCCCCCCCCCACACACACACACACACCGTGTAAACAAACATTGATTTCCGACAAAAACGAGAGCCAGAATATTCAAAACACATCAAAACTATTCAGGAGGACTTAAATTTCGGCCTCGAAAACGGTAGTTGTCCAATAACAAAAATTCACGAAGATATTTAGATAACACTGTAAGGTAACCATCTCTACCTTGTTGTTATTGTTGTAATTGTTTTAAGGGCTTTCCCTTGTCGGGATCGACGATATTTGCCCTGGTTTACACCTATGAATCTATCACAGTCGCGAGGGTTGATTAGTCTTTCAGGAAGGTACTGTACAGGTGAAGGCTGATTCACACTCTGAAATCACGGGCAGCGTTCCGTCAGCCGTTTCCTTGTATTCACACTATTCGTCACGGTTCCGTAATTTTCGGCAGTTCCTGCTCACCCCCTAAGCAGACATGGTGCCCTCAGAGGCTATGCTTGAAGAAATTTGCATTAATAGCACTTCTGTTGGATGAAGAAGAGGAGTTGAACTCTAAAAGACATTGTTTTGGGTACATAAAGCCTTGAGAAAACGACAATTATCAGCAAAGGCACAGTCTCATTAACTTAAAATATTCTTCCCCAGAAACGTTACGTGACAGGCCCGGGGGTGTATTGGAGCCGTGATGGCGGCGCCTACCGTTTAGTGTAACACGTCTATTTGTTTGAATGTAAGAAATTCTAAACGGATGTGATGAGACGGTGCCCTGTCACCAATTTCACCATGATGGTATGGTGTGATTCGCCTTGAGGGGGACGGTGTGGGCGCCGTGAGGGTCTTGGTCTTGGTGTACCGTGCGGAAGACTTTTGTCCCGTCTACAGATTACATTGGCAGCCTTTTTACTGGCACTCTTTCATACATTTCCTTATCCCTAAGGTACAGGGGTAGGATTGGGGTCTGAGGTGGACAAAGGCCTATTTCTATCTCCTACCCACCTTGCTTACCACTTTTAGCGGGGCTAACCCCACCACGCACATACACACCTGCATCAGCTTAGGCTACCCCCCTTGTCCTGGGACCTAAAGGGTTAGAGAAAAGGCCCGAGGGGACCTGACGCTGACCTGCTTGTCCTCGGCCGACACAACTGCAACACCAACCAGGTAATTCAGTCAACCCCAGGACACACAGAGACACACCCCGCCGCGCACCTCTTGTCCCTACGTTGTACAATGACTCATGGCAAAAAACTACAAAACCACGACGCCCTTTTTTCCATCCTTGTGTGTATAGACAAGCTCCCCAAGATACACCCTTCCTCTCACCGCTCACCACTCCTTCAAATATAACTTTAACACGCTCTTTGTTTCACTTATTTCCCTTTATCAACAATACTCAAATTCCAGCGAAATTCCATCACCATTTTCTGCCTCCCTTTTTATCATCTCCTTCCAACTGGTTGTGTCAAATTGTGTGGCCCGAGTCGAATGCGGTTAAGGCTACATCTAATATGTGGGGGTGTTTGGTCCTTTTTTCCATGGGTGCGGGGAGGAGTCTGAGCGTAATGACCCCATGGTGGGTGCGCGGAGGGCGTCGCCGAGACGTTTTATCAGATGTTTTTAAAAATGGAGAGCAGCAAGTAGGGGGTGGATGATGTTTACATCTGACACGGCCATCTTGGCAGCAACAATCGCTATCTTGTTGCCCAGCTCTTATTTTCTCTTAAACCCCCAACCTTTTCTTAGTATTATGCATTACTGTTGCTAACACACTTACACATTTTTGGCTCAGTGAACTACTGCTCAACACAGATCCACTCCAGAACCCCTTTTTGTAAACACCCCGGCTGTTCTGCATTCTCTGCCCGACCTCTCATTCGCTAATATGGCCGCATTAGACGCAGGGTGAACTTTGCATTCCTTTTTAAGGGAAAAAAGTGCGTCTTATGCGCCGGCAAATACGGTAACTCTTATAATAATATAGCTCTTAAGACATCTAAGGGTTTCATTTTGTTGGATACTGTGCACCATGAAATGTATGGCTTTATTACCATCTATAAGAATGTAGTCATGTATAGGCATTATCATTGATTAGGGCTAATAGCATATTCAATACATGGTTTGAGAATAACGTTCGTACCGGTTTTCATTTCTTTCTAACCGGTTCAGGAACGTATTGTTTAGAGGAGGAACGAAAAACGAAACTTTAATAATACTGTTTCTGATCAGAACGAACCGTTTGAAAAATCATTTCGTTTTCAAGCCCTGATATATATATATATATATACCGTATTTTACGGCTTATAAGACGCTGCATCTTGAAAGACGCACCCTGATTTTGGAAGAAAATAAAAAAAAAAAAAAAAACCATTTTCTACCGATACGAAGTAGTAAAATCTACTGATTTTCTCGGTAGGCGGTGGTCCGAAGTGTCTTTCTGCTGCTTCTGTTCCCATGTTTTTTGGCATATCGTACAACTTCCAGCTTGTATATGATAATTTCCAGGACTGAAAAGAGCTTGTGATACGTGTGACAGCCCGGTGGTAACTGGTAACAACAACAATCAACACTAGCAGACGATAGTTGGCGCTGTTGGAATGGACTCAGTCGTCAAGTGGTCAGTGCGGAGTCGATAGGGATATTTAAAATGAGTGGATAAATTTATGGATGGGGAAGAGAGGTGGATGTAGGTGGCGTTTAGTAACAGGAACTAACCCTGTGTAGGTTTTCGCGCCTCCTTTTTAGTTTTCCCTTATTTTCTTATGTTCTTATGTTAGCGCCAATCTGCCGAGGCGGAAAGGCTCCCGCCAGTACCATAGTAAACATCACAGGGTGAGGACAGATCAGTATTTTAATGTCTTATGGTATTCGAATTGCTCTTAACAGGTAAGTACTGAGGTTACAATATATAAGAGGCTGAATTGAATAGCTACCTAAGCTAACCTCCTACAACATTCGTCTTGGAATACGCATGAGTATTTTTCAGGTTATTTTTTAGGAGAAAAAGTGCATCTTATAAGCCGTAAAATACGGTATAATTTAAAATTATATATACTATATTTTATTTTATTATATATTAAANCCCCCCACCCCTAAGCTCGTCAAGTTCACCTCCTGGATTTGTCTGGCGGCCAGGAAGGAGTCTCAAAGTTGTAACAAAAAACGACAAGTAACCCATAACTCTCGTCTTCTTCCCCGCGGCCTTGAGTCCTCTATAGGCCACGCCCTTCACAGCTCTCGCCCCTCACCTCCCGCGGATGTGTAGGAGGTCCAAAACCTCGCCCAAACTTCACAGCTCCGTCAGCAATAAACAGAGAAAAATCCGTCTTGTTTATAAGGAATTAAAAATCATATCGTTTTTCGTTTCAATATTTACAAGAAGTTTTGTTTTGTGATGATTTTAGGAAAGACAAAAACAGACAAACAAACATTAACAGAGAAAATCAGTCTTGTTTATACAGAACGAAAAATATCACGGTTTTATTTTTGTGAGTGTTTCATAGAAAATAGTTTGTTTTGTTTTGTGATCATTTTAACAGCGAAATCAGCAAAGTTATGTATTAGTAAAGTTTGCTTTCCAATAAAACTAAATGTTCTAATTAATTAAAAGTGGCGACGTGTAATTGCTTAGATCTGACGGTTCCTGATGCACGTTGTCTGTTTGCATTACATAAACTACACAAAAGGAAAAAGGCAAACACTCCAGGCTGTAGTAGTGTTTGAGTCGCCTGTTTGCCTTGAAACTCGTAAGAACTTTTGAAATTAATCTAAAGGAAAGCAAACAATTCACCCTTTAGTAGTATTCTTAAGACTCACTGACTTACCTTAAACCTCGTAACACTTCCTAAATGGTAAACATAAAACTTGCAGCATGAAAGTTAATCAGCATCATAATCAAAACAACGGTTACAAAATATACCAGAATGACAAGAAAAACCCCGAAAACTCAATTAGGAGACAGCAATAAGAAAACAGGAGGAAGCAAGAAAATAACACGAAAATCAAAAGCAATAACAAGAAAAATAAAGAGAAATCAACAAAAATCTGGAGAAACCAAGAAAAATTACAAATATCTTAAGAAATCAAAACTAAACAAATCAGAAAACCACAAAGAAAAGGGGAAGGGAAAACCAAGAACCTGATACTTACACGATATGAACAGGTATAATAAAGCCACACCTGAAGACACAAGGCACTCGCTCCCACGACGGCATATCTGCAGGAAGGAACAGAACAATGCTTAGATGATTTGTTTTTATGGTGCAGTTTTGTCTTCCCAAAAAGGCAGCGGAACCTTCACCTGTATTTCCTCAGAGCGACGCCGACAAACAGTGAAGGAGAGAGTCAACAAGCCGCTTAGTGTCACGAAAGCTGCGTGGCTTAGGCGGGGAGGGGTTGTAAAAAGAGAGAGAGAGAGAGAGGAGAGAGAGAGAGAGAGAGAGGAGAGAGAGAGAGAGAGAGAGAGAGAGAGGAGAGAGAGGAGAAGAGGAGAGAGAGAGAGAGAGAGAGAGAGAGAGCGAGAGAGAGAGAGAGAGAGAAGAGAGAGAGAGGGAGAGAGAGAGGAGAGACGATGAGAGAGAGGAGAGAGAGAGAGAGAGAGACTTGAGAAGACGAAGAATGAATGACGTAAAACACTGACAATGAGGAATAAAAAAAAAAAAAAAACAAGAAGAAAGAAAAGGAAGAAAACACAAAAACAAAGAAAACCAAACAAGAAAAAAAAAGATATATATATGTTCAGCTTTCTTGATTCTTGCCTTATACCAGAAAAAAGATAAAACCAGCATGTGCTAAGAAAATATGACAACTCTATATTTCCATCATAAAAAAATATCGGGAAGTCTCAGCACCTTCACCACCTTCTGCTGCAGCCACCCAAGTGTAAAATATCCAAATTTATGGTTGTTTTAAGAGTCTTGCCAAAAGTGTGCAGGTGGTCGGGAAGGCACAAGGGGAAATCGGATGCATTTTTAACACCAAAACTTGCCCCCAAAAAAGAACCAACAAAATGGATCTGAAGTTATATAATGCACCGAAGGAAAGGAATCATCGGCTATAGGGGAGAGCGGGGCAGGTTGCATCGAGGGTAGGTTGCATCATTGCCTCTAACTCGCATGTTATCACACGTACATCGTCTTAATACTACTACTACTACTACTACTACTACTACTACTATAAACTACTACTACTACAACTACAACAATAATAATAATAAAAAAAGTTAATGCGAGTTAGAGGCAATGATGCAACCTACCCTCGATGCAACCTGCCCCGCTCTCCCCTACACCTTGATACCATACAGATACAAGTGAAAATAATACAATGCGAACAACCTTGTCTATGCACCAATAAGTATGTCTAGGTGCAAAGAGAAGCAGTATAATGCAAGTGAAAAAGAGAATAATTAGATAAAAGCATAGAAGTATAAAGTATACGATGTAAAAGAACACTTATCATCACCATCATCAAGTTTGTCGCGGTGAAAAAGGAAACATGGGATGGAGGTTTAAAAAGAGAGAGAATCAATTAAAGTGTAAAAAGTATAAAAGTATTGTTCACGTGATGCGTTGATGATGTGGTAATAGTGATAATGGTAAGGAATGGTGTGATGCATTTATGGGAATGAAGGAATAATGATGAGTTAATGAGGAGAGAC
>JACEEZ010020231.1:262675-267675 GCA_016584305.1 Chionoecetes opilio
CATCTATTTCAGCCCATCCTTGCGACCCATGTAAGATGATCTCGCACTTTAAGATAACTAATTTAAGGCCTATCCAGACGAGCGGACCTGATCGGCGGGCATGCCCGTCATCGGGCACATTTGACGGGCAAACCATCGAAATGCCCGATCCCCCGTTGAGCGAAATCACCAGGCAGTGGCCGGTGGCTTGAGGAGCTACGACGCTGCCAGACACAAGTTAACATTGGGGATCCATAGAAGGCTTGTCTCCCACTTATCACATCGTTGTAACACGGTTCACATTAGGAACTTTATACACACAGCAACAATTATGCTACACAATACTTTCTTCGCAGTAGTACTGGGTACCAGGTGTATCGTACCGCACTCTACAACCTACTGGCATCGTCGGGCACGCCCGCCCATTCATCGACTCTGCCGTGTGGACAACATTCACGGGCATGCCCGGCAGAATTTGTCCGCCGACAGCGCTGTCCGCCGGGCACGCCCGCTCGTCTGGATAGGCTTGAGTTATGCATGGATAATAGAAGATGGGAGGCGAGGATTGTGCTGATCATCATAAGGGAAACGGAAGATGTTGCATTTTCCCCAAATTTGCATCGCCCTGAAAAGTAAAAAAGTAAAAATATGAAGCCCTGTTTATAGCGGTGCATTTATCCACCCACGGGCCTTACCGATGTCCTTTTTTTGCGTAATATAAGTCTTGGTTCATGTCCCACAGTTCTGGCCGATCCTTCGCTCAGCTCCAGGTTGTTGTTTTAAGTTTATTGGTAAAAATTATATTGGAGTAGAGCGGCATGGGTATTGCAGAAAGGCGATGATGCACCTACGTGAAATGACTCCCAAGTATGAAGTAACTCACAGAACATAAGAGCAGTGTGGCCCTTATGTTATGTTAGTCTAGAAAGTGTCTTCCTGGCATGAAATAACGTACCGTGTAATTTCCTTCTGCCCAATTTTAGACAAATGTATGTAAGCAGAAAATAACCTGGTTTTCGTTTTTTTGTTTTGTTTGGACGCCACGTTAATGAAAAGGCAAATGTTGTTCATCTCAAACACGCTTCCAATTGCAGCACTACAGCCTTCCCTTCTCCTCCCTGACCCTTCCCGCCTACCCCCCCCCTTTCAAGACCCTTCTTCAAGACCCTCCTTTAAGACCCTTCTCCAAGACCCTCCTTCAAGACCCTTCTCCAAGACCCCCCTTCAAGACCCTCCTCCAAGGCCCTCCTTCAAGACCCCCCTTCAAGACCCTCCTCCAAGACCCTCCTTCAAGACCCCCCTTCAAGACCCTCCTCCAAGACCCTCTTTCAAGACCCCCTTCAAAACCCCCCTTCAAGACCCTCCTCCAAGACCCTCCTCCAAGACCCTCCTTCAAGACCCTCCTTCAAGACCCTTTTCCAAGACCCCCCTTCAAGACCCCCCTTCAAGACCCTCCTCCAAGACCCTCCTCCAAGACCCTCCTCCAAGACCCTCCTTCAAGACCCTTTTCCAAGACCCCCTTCAAGACCCCCCTTCAAGACCCTCCTCCAAGGGCCCCCCCTTTAAGACCCCCCTTCAAGACCCTCCTCCAAGACCTTCCTTCACGACCCCCTTCAAGACCCCCCTTCAAGACCCCCTTCAAGACCCTCTTCAAGACCCCCCTTCAAGACCCTCCTCCAAGACCCCCTTCAAGACCCTCCTCCAAGACCCCCTTCAAGACCCTCCTCCAAGACCCCCCTTCAAGACTCATCCTGCCTCTTCATTTTTCCTCTCCTGGCTTCTCCCGAACTCCAGATCCACTCCATCACAGGCTATTTCCGCTCCTTGATCCCTTCCGCCCTGGTCGCTTCAACACATTGGCCCTCCCGCCCCTGATAATCCCGTCCCTTGCCCCTTCATTCCTGGGTCTTCCCGCTTTATGAACTTTCCTACACTCATGTCTTCACGCTCTATGTTCCTCTCATTCAATATACTCCCTTTCTCCTCCCGCCTTTCTTCCCTTTTCCTTTTTTCCTTTTCCCTTTTTCTTTCCCTTTTTCCAGCCCGTCAGGGTGGCAAGGTTGGTAGAGACGTGAGCTTGCAATGTGCAGAGTCCCTGCGCATTCGGTCAGCGGTTCGAGTCCGCCTAGTTCGTGCTGACGTGGCGGCGCTTTGTATAGTCAATAACCTTGTAGTTGGTACTTGCAAAGTGTCTAGATAGGATGAAAATATTATCTTATCTTATCTTCCCTTTTCCTGACACAATTCTCCTCCACAGTTCTTTCCTCTCCTTAGTCTTCCCACCTGTTCCTCCTGCCCTTCACGTCCTTCTGCAGGTATTAGTGTGTCGTGCCGTCCATTACCACTCTAAATTTACCTCGTGTGTGATGTAATCTGGAGCTACGTCAGGAGGAGAGGAAGGAGAGGAGAGGTTAGGAGGAAGCACGGGACGCAACGAGGCAAGATTGCTCCCGTTTCAGTAAGATTTATTATCATTTGGGTGTTTTTTCTTATGGATGGCCACACACTTTTTTACCCGAGTCATGGCAAGGAGAATGTGGTCGTAGCAGGAACCCCTAGGAACAAATACCAATACACAAGGACTCACTGTAACACACAAGAACACACAGCAACACACAGGGACATAAAGAACCAAACTGGAACACTCAGGAATACACACATAAGAAAAAACAGAAACACGCTAAAACTCAAAGAATAATCAAACACAGGAACATACACGTTCACACCACTACATAGCCTCCTCAGTGATTATAAGGTAAAGGAAGGACGCCTTAACCCCTTGAGACCCAGAACGTAATTTCCTTTGTAATTTGGGTACCATTAGACGATTTACAGTGAATATAAGCAATGTTTTATAGATATGACCCGTTTAGTTTCCTTGTCCACTAACTAATTTGGTATATTCATTTACTTTTCGTAATTTCATGGCTAACAACATACAATTTTTTCTATAGTAAAGGAAGATGTGGGCGTGAAGGGGTTAATAACAACTTTGAAATACATACGTACTCCTTCCCTTCCTTCCTCCCTTCGTCAACAAACTACTTCTTCACACTTAACATAACCTTTCCGTCCTTTAATACTCTCCTTACCATCCCCTCTTCCCTTTATGACGCTCCTTCACCCTTTCTTCTTTCCTTTACCTTTAACCTCCTATACCTATGACTTCCTTCAACTCCTCTTATTTCACCCTCAGATTCCTGACACTCTCTTTTAATTAAAGTAATCGTCCAGACCATTTCATCATTCCTGATTTAATGCAATCAAATCATAGCCATTAACGAGTATATCAACAATACGTCGTCACTTTTTGTATCCAGTCGGCCGTTTTTAAATAATCCGCAATCAAAATCTGCAAATTCCCCGAGTTTTCAAAACGCTCTCAAGGTTTGCAGACGCTCAGGCTCAGGCTCGGTGACGCAGCATCAGGGAGGCTCATCTTCCCGCGCTGATCAGAGAGGCACGTAAACACAGAGATAAATATAGTACTTGAAGATATTTGGGTGTTTCTGATAGATTTTTTTTGCTATATGCCACATGCATGCATCCTTTATGGGTGCAGCAAGACAGCTGTGCCTTTCGAGAAAAGTTTGCACACGGAAAGGAGTGGCGTGTGTAGGGTGATACACCCCTATAGTGTGTTGGGGCGAGCAGTTGTGTTGAGAAACGGTGTGTAGTGTACACAGCGGTTACACTGCCAAGTGTAGGACCTCCAACACCATACCAGACCAGGTGGCCCTATTAGACAGGGACGCCAGGACTGGCAGCAGCGGTGGACCACCACGACTGTGAGGCTTTGCCTCTTAACAAGACCAAGTAAGCCTTCACCTCACCTTGTGGTGAGAGACCCTGTGGTGGTGTGGCTGTCACACTTTCTGCTTTCCCGCCCGCATATTTTCCAACTCTATGCTGTAGTTAATGCTAGTATGTGGTTTCCGAGTAATGGCGTTTGACTGTAGCTCCAAAACTAACCATAGGATTTTCTCGAAAGTACCTTCATTGTGATTCCCACACACACACATGGTTTAACCTTATTTACCAATCCATGTTTTGGAGAAGTGCCAGGTCCTCCTGCTGAACCTCAGGCTCTGCTAACACCTGTTCATCCACCTCGTACTCGGGCTCAAACATATAGGATCCCATGACAATCTGAGGTTCGTTTTCCTCATAGTATACGCGACCAGCGTCATTTCTTTCGGTGTCAGATTGAGCATCGTACTCTAGATCTGTCACAGCGACAGATTCACTGTCTGACACCGAAGTACAATCGCTCATCATAACATTTGCCGACAGGTGTTAGACAGAGTGTCTGCGGGCGTCCCCGTTCTGACGTCATCAATAACAGTCGTAGCCCTGTTGGAGGGAAGATTTTTTTTTTCGTGCGCTTTTTACAAAAGTCTTGTTTTTACGGAAATAAGGCCTGGAAATCAATTATTTTTGGTGGATTAGGTGTTTTGAAATATATAATTCAACATAATTCGGCAAAAAAAAATTGGGTCTGGACGATTACTTTAAGTTACCCCACTCCCCCCACCTTCCGATGGCCATGTTACTCTGACGCTCAGCACTGACAGACAGCAAGAGAGGAAGGGTTACTGACTATTTTGCATAAACAGGTGTGGAGGAAGACACGTTCTTGCGCCTTTACTTGCCTTCTCCTCCTCTTTGCACTTGCTGAAGGATATTTTGGCTATTGCAAGGATATCGAAGAAGAGAGAGGAGATAAGGCAAGAGGAGAGAAGAGAGACGAAGAGAGAAGAGAGAGGAGAGACGAGAGAGAGAGGAGGAGGAGAGAGGAGAGCGAGCGAGAGAGAGAGAAGGAGAGAGAAAATAGAAGAAGGAGAGAGGAGAAAAGGCAAAAGAGAGAGGAGAGAGAGAGAGAGAGGAAGAGAGAGAGAGAGAGAGAGAGAGAGAGAGGAGAGAGAGAGAGAGAGAGAGAGAGAGGAGAGAGAGAGAGAGAGAGAGATATGGAACTACAGACCTGGATACGAATATGGCAATAAAAAATGTGATAAAAAAGG
>JACEEZ010020231.1:272675-305175 GCA_016584305.1 Chionoecetes opilio
ACTTATACTAATAATATAACTACAATAGACTACTACTGACTTTAAAAACTACTTGTTTTGTTTCTACTTACTAGTATTACTAGTTGTATTTACACCCGACAACTGTACCTCTCATGTGCGTCCTTGAAGTATTCGTTTGGAGCTGAAGTGAATATGAACAAAAGGCCATAAAGCATTTAAAACAAATTGAACTTGGTAAAAATATTTCGTGTATGATGCTTGAATCACTAGTGTATTCATCTAGTTGTATTTTACAGGGCCAGAGCAACGCTCGTATGGCCCCGTCTCCATGTGCCCGTCTCGTGTGCCCAACAAAGTATTCTGTTTCGAGGAGCCAGACAGTGGAACCAGCTACCTGACACCACAAAGCTTGTTCCATCAAAGCATTTATTTAAATCAAAGGTTAAGCAACAGTTGTTAAACAATTATTCGAATGTATAAGATGCTTGAATACTATTGTGAGGTTACAGTACTTAGTTACGTAGATAAGTACCTGATGAAATATGTATGCGTTTTTTTTTTTTTTGTGTGTGTATTGTTAACATCATTTAACCTGTTGTAATCAGATCTTACTATTGTTTTTTTCCTTTTTCTTTTTTTAGTCATATTTTCTTAACATATATATGTTTGTGTGATGTTCTATGTTCTAATTCTTAGTTATGCATGCCTTTCATGATGTGATAGCAAAATCTAATATAATAATTATATTGGCCCGTATTAGAGCACCTGCTCATCGGGCTTATACTTCTCAATGTAATTTTATATTGTGTAAACTATTCATACGTAACTTATTGAGACCAATAAAATGATCAATTATCAAATAATTAAATTATCCATATCAACATTTATTTTTCTCATTCATCTTTAGTGTTGGCCGAAGCCACCACCCCGGGAGGCGGGTCACAAACCCCCGGCTAACACCCGGTACCCATTCACTGCTGGGTGGACAGGGGCTCGGGTTTTAAGAAGACCGCCCGTCTGTCTTCGCTCCGCCCGGGGATCGAACCCGGGACTTCTTGGTGTGTGTGTGTGTGTGTGTGTGTGTGTGTGTGTGTGTGTGTGTGTGTGTGTGTGTGTGTGTGTGTGTGTGTGTGTGTGTGTGTGTGTGTGTGTGTGTGTGTGTGTGTGTGTGTGTGTGTGTGTGTGTGTGTGTGTGTGTGTGTGTGTGTGTGTGTGTGTGTGTGTGTGTGTGTGTGTGTGTGTGTGTGTGTGTTGTGTGTGTGTGTGTGTGTGTGTGTGTGTGTGTGTGTGTGTGTGTGTGTGTGTGTGTGTGTGTGTGTGTGTGTGTGTGTGTGTGTAAATGTATCAGTATCTTTTCTAATTCAGACACACAACACACAAACACCTAAATAGGATCTATGTATTGGATTGATAGATAAAGTTAAGACAGTTTAGGGATATAAATAAAGAGAAAAGAATACAACATAGACTTGACTTGGCCATATAATATCTTTATCTTTTTTTTTTACATGAATAGTACAGTGATTGTTAACATTATGCATACGTATCATCATCATCATCAGCATCCTAGGAAATATAACACTAACAACAGGACACGTTGTAATACAGAGCTTTATTTTAAAGAGATATTATTTCTAAGAAGCATTTGGACCCTTTCCGACAGACATGAAGACAGAAGAACAAAAATAAATTGATATAAAATTTTGAGACAATAGAACGAAGTAGGAGGCTCACCCAACGCCCTTCCACTCCGGGAGAGGATGCAACCCCCTAACAACTCTCAAATGACCATACAGCAAGCGACAAGAAACGGAATCCTATATGAGGGGCGGGATGAGCCTGACCACTTCTTCATACATCTTACCTTAGACATACCTTTATACAACTCACGGTAATGACAGGTAACTCAACATACCGTACCACTCCGCTAAACTCCTAAACTTTCCACCTAACCTCAAGTCCTCCTACAGCGTCGCCTGGAGGAGGAGGGGCGTGTCTTCCCTAGGGGCGTGGCAGCGACAAGGACTCGGGTAGGAGGGGATACCACAGTGCAAATTGATGATATTACCTTCAGCATCGCGTGTGTGTGTGTGTGTGTGTGTGTGTGTGTGTGTGTGTGTGTGTGTGTGTGTGTGTGTGTGTGTGTGTGTGTGTGTGTGTGTGTGTGTGTGTGTGTGTGTGTGTGTGTGTGTGTGTGGATGAAAGAAAATAATGTAGATATGTTTAATTGTTTTCTTTTGTTAACTGTTTGTTTTTGTTGCTTTTATTTGTATCCTGTTTGAGTTTATAATTTAGTCTATTGTATTTTGTTTATTTGTTTGTTTGTTGGATAAGGGTAGGGAAGGGAAAGGAAAGGGAAAGGGAAAGGGGAGGGAAAGGGAAGGGAAAGGGGAAGGGAAGGGAAGGGAAGGGAAGGGAAGGGAAGGGAAGGGAAGGGAACGGGTTAGGGAAAGGGGAAGGGAAGGGAAAGGAAGGGAAGAGAAGGGAAGGGAAGGGAAGAGAAGGGAAGGGAAGGGAAGGGATGGGCGGTCAGTGTAATGCCTGGACGCAGCACCACCGCCGCCCATCACGCCCACACCTCAAGCCTCCTGGTGCGCCACAAATCTAAGAAAAGGAGAGTTCACTAATTCTTTCTTTTTCTGTTTTGCTCATTGGTACGACCTGCAAATCGTCCTACACTCCCTCGCTGTCACGACCACACGACACCCACGACCACACGACACCCACAACACCCACGATTGTTTTCCTGAATCAGCACATTAAAACCTACCCACACGCGGCACTTCAGTCACTTCAGTAAAAAAAAAAAAAAAAAAAAAGGGGAAAATTAAAACCCTAATTTTTGGGGACTATTTTTTTTTTATCATATAAATATTTTTTTTTTTCTTGTTTTCCCCTTTTTTTTTTATCCAAACTTTTGGGTTTTTTTTTCATCTCATTGTTAAATTATTTTATTTTATCTTATTTTGTTAATTTTGTTCTGCCACGACACAGCAATTGAGTTATATTTTCTTGCTACTATTTATTTTGGAGTGACAGGGAAACGTTTACAGCCCTGCGACAAATCGGTATTCTATTCGTTTATATTTTTGGGTTTGGATTTTCAGCTGCATAAAATGAATTCAACATATATATTCCCGCAATCGTTTTTCCCCTCAACCATAAAGGGAAAAATTTAAAAATTTCGGTAGGGGGAAAAAAAAAGTCCAGATTTCAAAAAAAAACAAAAAACATTTTTCCGCTTCACCACCGTCACCGCCACCACCACCACCACCACCACCACCACCAAAACACCGCCATCTCCACCACCACCACCACCACCAAAGCTACCCAAACTATGTGCCACTGTAGTATAAAAAATAATACATAACACGCACTTTCAAACTGTCACTGTATACAGTACCATACACCATACACACTATCATATTACATGTAGGAAAAATTTATTAAAGTCAGGATCATAAACTCATTCGTTTTTGGGGTACTATGTTTTCAAAATAGGGAAAACTGTTTTAAGGGGCGTTGGAACGGGGACAGAAAAAACAAAACACACACCAAACACACACCCCACACACACACACAAACACACAACCCACACACAAACACACACGACACCCACACCAACACACACACCACACTGCACACACACACAACTGACACACACAGACCCCCAAAACACACACACCCCCACACACCCACAGGATACTAAATAAGATTTTCAAACGTTTTAAACCCAGACCCCTTTAAGCCCTAGTTAAACCTTTACGCGCCTCTATGTTATTGACATGGCGAGGAACAACATCTGCTTCTTAATTGGTTCAAGTCGAGCGCCCTTTAAAGGTTTAAAAACTTACGGAAAAAAAGGGAGGGAGGAGAGGGGAGAGGAGAGAGAGAGGAGAGAGAGAGAGAGAGAGAGAGGAGAGAGAGAGAGAAGAGAGAGAGGGAGAGAGAGAGAGAGAGAGAGAGAGGAGAGAAAAGGAGGGGGAGAGAGAGAGGAGAGAGAGGGGAGACGAGAGAAAAGGGGGGGGGGGGGGGGGGGGTGGGAGAGAGAGGGGAGAGGAGAGAGAGAGGGAAATTGGGGGGTTGGGGAAAAACTAATCAAAAATTCTAAAAAAAATTTATGATTTATCTCATCCCCCCAATCGATTAGGTTGAGGGGGGGGTTTAAAAGGGGTTGTTTTTATTTAAAAGACGAGAAAAAAATTTTCCTTTCCCTTCCTCCTTTTTTCATCCCATCCCTCCATCTTCCTTCCCCCCAAGCCTAAACAAATCACGTCTCTTTTTTTCCCCTTCCCCCCCCCGGGCAACACGTAAAGAGGAGAGAGAGAGAGAGAAAAAGAGGGGAGAGGAGAGAGAGGAGAGAGGAGAGAGAGAGAGAAGAGAGAGAGAGAGAAAAGAAAAGGAGAAAAAAAAGGGGAGAAAGAGAGAGGGAGAGGGGAGAGAGAGAGGAGAGGAGGAGAGAGAGAGAGAAAAGAGAGGGGGAGAGAGAGGAGAGAGAGAGGGGAGAGAGAGAGGGGGGAAAAAGAGAGAGAGGAAGAGAGAGAGGAGAGAGAGGAGAGAGAGAAAAAAGAGAGAGAGAGAAAAAGAGAGAGAGGGGAGAGAATGTGAAAAGGGGGGGCCAGTATGAAATTTTTTATAGATTTTGGTTATAAAAACCAGGGAGAGGAGGGAGAAGAAAAGGGGGGAAAAAGGGGGGGAGAAAGGGAGAGAAGATTTGGGGGGCGGGAAAAAATGGAAACGAGATGATGGTTTTGTGTGTGGGGTTGTGTGGGGGTGGGTGTGTGTGTGTGTGTGTTTTGGTGTGTGTGTATGTGTGGGGTTTTGTGTTGGTGTGTGTTTTGGGGTTGTGTGTGGTTGTGTGTGTGTGGTGGTGGTGGGGTTGTGTGTGTGTGGGGTGTGTGGTGGGGTTTGCGGCGTGAGGGTTTTGTCCTGTCTCTTAGCGTCCAGCACAATATGGTTTTGGGTTCCCTCCCCTTCTGGCCACCTACACCACACACAAAACCAAACACACACACACACACCACACACACACCCCACACACACACACACAACACACACACACACACACCCCCCCAAAAAAAATTTTTGGGGGGGGGGGGGGGGGTGGTGTGTGATGTCCCGCAGAAACCCTAAGACGGTAAAATGAGCTCTAAGATGTCCCGGGAGGAGAAATGGCGATCGGAGTCGAATCACGGGGGAAAAAGCCCGGGGTTTTGAATAACAAAACACAACTCTTTTCCCTAAAAAAAACCCCGTTTTTTTTCCCTTTTTTGCCCCCCTCCATCATAAATTCCAAGTATCTTGCCTCGCGCACGCCACCCCTTCCCTTTTGGGGGGGGCACCTTGGGGCCCCTTAAATTCATTCCCGGGCCCCCGGGAAAAAAAGGGGGGGGGGGGGGGGTGGGGGGGGGGGGTTTTGGGGGGGGGGGGGTTGGGGGGGGGGGGGGGGGAAAACCGGGATGCAACAAAAAAACCCTAAAGGGAAAAGGCGCCCGTAAGAATAGGTCTTCCCCTTTTCCCTCCCTTTCTCCTGCAGATCCTACTACAGGTACTCCTTCAGGAATAAAAGTTAATCCATTGTATTATCCCATTAAATAAATCTGTGCTAGAAGAAAATTATACTGTAAAGACAACAAAAAGTTTATATAGTATTGAAATTTCAAAAAATGCGGGGACAAAAAAGCGAGGCGATCGGGAACCTTTGCAGTAAGCCTTTGGAAAACGGGGGAAGGGAAAGGGAAAGGGGAAGGGAAAGGGAAAGGAAAGGGAAAAAGGAAGGCAGAAAGAAAGGAAGGAAAAAAGGAATGGGGGGAAAGGAGGAGGATGTGAGGCAAGGATGGAAGATAAACAGAAAAACAAGAAGGAAAGGAAAGTAGGAAATAAGGAGGAAAGAAAAAAAGCGCAAAACTTATGCCAGATAAAAGAAAGGAAAGATTAAACGAAAGAAGGAAAGAAAAGTGGGTAAAAGAAAACTAAAGACAGGAAGAAAGGAAGAATATAATAATATAATCAAGTCGAAAGGAAGGAAAGAAGAACATAAACACGAAGAGAAGAAGGATTAGTCCACTCCAAAAAATCACTAGGAATTGGATCTGATTCTCTTCCACGTTAGCTGAAGGGGATTCCGAATGTGTAATGAAAGGAATTGTTGACTTTCAATTTCAGAAGCGGGTTTCAAGGGGATGGAGGAGGGGAGGCGAGGATTACGTAGCTGTATAGCGACGTAGCAGGGGGTGAGGAGACGGCTGGGGCAGAGGAAAAGATAAATGGAAGAGAAGGAGCATATGGATGAAAAGGAGGAATAGTCAGTATGATAAATAGAGGAAGAGGAGAAGGAAAGAGAAGATTTAGTGGATAGAGGAGTAATGGAGTTAAGGTAGAGTGTGTTGTACGTATGGGAAATAATAATAGGATATCACGGGTTACGGTAAAAAAAAGGGTTAATTTCATCCCCGGTTTGGTTTAAAAAATAGGTTCCAAATTTTTTCACGGGTTATGGAAAAGTTTTAAATTTTAAAATTATCACGGGTTAGTGAAAAGTAAGTTTCCCTTTTTTTCAAAGGGGTTTTGTGAAAAATTAAAATTCCCCTTTTTTTCCCCGGGTTATGTGAAAAGTAGGTTCCATTTTATCACGGGTTAGATCAAAAAAAGTTAAATTCTATCACGGGTTAGGTTGAAAAGTAGATTACATTTTATCACGGGTTAGGTTGAAAAGTAAGTTCCATTTTATCACAGGTTAGATACAATTTTTTTTTTTTTTTTATCACGGGTTAGGTTGAAAAGTAGGTTCCATTTTATCACGGGTTAGAGACAATTTTTTTTTTTTTTTTCACGTGTTAGGTTGAAAAGTAGGTTCCATTTTATCACGGGTTAGGGAAAAAAAGGTTCCACATTTTATCACGGGTTAGGGAAAAAAAGTTCCATTTTATCACGGGTTAGGGAAAAAAAGGTTCCATTTTATCACAGAATAAGAGAAATAAAGAGATTTTACATATTTATCTTTTCAGCAACATCTTTCCTCGGTGTGTGCCTGGGGTTCCCCGCGAGCGCCTCGTTTTTGTGCTCCGTGCAAATACGCCCTGAGCTGAACACTGCTTAAGTTTTCACTCATACTCACCAGCCACGTCATTAAGGCTACAACGTACACTCCAACCCATCCTTCAGAGTCACGCACCCCTCCCCCCCCCACGCACAAACACGCGCACACACACACACACATACATAAAAAACTAAAACAAGCACGCACACAGCCACACTAGAGCACGTACATATTGTCCCAACATACATACAGATTCACACACACACGAACTCGCACCCAAAATAGACACATTATCTCTCTCTCTCTCTCTCTCTCTCTCTCTCTCTCTCTCTCTCTCTCTCTCTCTCTCTCTCTCTCTCTCTCTCTCTCTCTCTCTCTCTCTCTCTCTCTCTCTCTCTCTCTCTCTCTCTCTCTCTCTCTCTAAAGCATTATGAAATCTTCCTTCCTTCCTTCCTTTCTACTCTCTCCACCTCCCTTTCTCCCTTCTTTTCAAAACACACACACACACACACACACAACACCACACACCACACACCACACACACACAAACACACACACCACACACACACAACAACACACACACACACACACACACACACAACACACACACACACCACACACACACCACAAAACCCAACACACACACACACACACAAACACACACACACACACACACACAAACACACGCACACACACACTGGCTTCGGCCAACACAAAGTACTAAGGATGAATGATAAAAAAAATTTGATATGGAGACAGGGCCATACGAGTGTTGCTCTGGCCCTGTAAAATACAACTAGATGAATACAACTAGATGAATACACACGCACACACAAATTCTTCCGTCCTCTTCCCTCCTTCCTCATCTCCAACACGCAGGCAATTTTCTCCATTTCATCCTCTAAACACGGCCAACGTCGCTACACAAATACTCCTCCTGTGGATCTTACAAGACAACGAAGCGACGACCACTGGAGGGGACGAGGAGGACGAGGAAGAAGAATGACAAAGAAAATATACTGAATATAAAAACTTGATATATTTTTCTTTTTTCAATGACTTTGGAAGGATGATAATGATGATGATGATGATGACGATGATGATGATGGTGGTGGGGGAAGGGTGTCCTTGGAATGTGTGTGGGCAAACCGGAGGACACATTTACCAAGGGGGGACAAATTACTGTATGTGTGTATGTATGTGTGTGTGGTGTGTGTGTGTGTGTGTGTGTGTGTGTGTGTGTGTGTGGTGTGTGTTGTGTGGTGTGTGTGTGTGTGTGTGTGTGTGTGTGTGTGTGTGTTGTGTGCTGTGTGTGTGTGTGTGTGTGTGTGTGTGGTGTGTGTGTGTGTGTGTGTGTGTGTGTGTGTGTGTGTGTGTGTGTGTGTGTGTGTGTGTGTGTGTGTGTGTGTGTGTGTGTTCCTGCAGGAGGGGTGGGGGAGGGAGGATATTAGTTCGGGTGCTTGTTTCCCTTTCTTTCCTACCCTTTCTTCTCTTCTCTTTCCCTTCCTCCCCCCAGCCTGTATTCCCGTCACGCCTCAACAAGAAACAAGATTATGTCCTGTCAGACCGAAAAGCAATCCCCCACCCACCCCTTCCACACGCCCTCCCCCTGGGGTTGGCGGCCGGGGAGGGTGGTGGTGGGGAAGCCTGGACCAACACCGTCATTTTAAGCACGACACATTTTCGCGAGGGGAAGGAAGGAAAGGGGAGGGGAGGAGGAAGACGGCGGTCGGCGGTCGTGCAGGCGGAAGGAAGGAGACGGAAAGAAATGAAGAAAAGTAATAAAAAGTTTAAATAGCATCCTCTTCCACACGTTTCCCTTCCATAAAGCTGGTGTTTCTCTTCCTGCAAGTTTTTCATTTCAATTTTTTTTGCTGCATTAGCCAGTCAGCCAGCCAGCCAGTCAGGCAGCCAGCCAGCCAGCCAGCCAGCCAGTCAGCCAGCCAGCCTGCCAGTCAGCCAGCCAGCCAGCCAGCCAGTCAGGCAGCCAGCCAGCCAGCCAGCCAGCCAGCCAGTCAGGCAGCCAGTCAGCCAGCCAGCCAGCCAGCCAGCCAGCCAGTCAGGCAGCCAGTCAGCCAGTCAGCCAGTCAGCCAGCCAGTCAGCCAACCAGCCAGCCAGCCAGCTTCAGTCTAACGTGAGATCCAGAATAAACAACAGAAAGGAAAACATTAAAGAGGAAAAACAGCCAACAATACTTTCAGAAATAGCCACGAAAGTTCTATTATTCTTGTCCTTTTCTTTTTATTCCTCCCATCTCTCTCTCTCTCTCTCTCTCTCTCTCTCTCTCTCTCTCTCTCTCTCTCTCTCTTCTCTCTCTCTCTCTCTCTCTCTCTCTCTCTCTCTCTCTCTCTCTCTCTCTCTCTCTCTCTCTCTCTCTCTCTCTCTCTCTCTCTCTCTCTCGTAAAACAAATAACTGAGACTGAGAATTTCCTCCCCCTTCCCTACCAGCACCACCAGTACTGCAGCCCCCCCTCCCCTCCCCTCCCCCTTCTCCCCCTCCTTCAGTGTACGCTACTTCCCCATATTGATCTGCTGAGTCTGCAGGGTGACTGTCGCCCGACTCTATATATACAAGCTACTGACGAAGGGGTGAACGCGGCTGGCAAAAAAGAAAAAACAAGTGGTGTGATCGATATAAGGTCAAAAAAGAAGAAAGAAAAAGGTGGAAAAGGGTATAATAGGAAAAAAGGTGAAAATATCGACCTTTTACCACCGCGTCACCTCTATTTCAATCTGACCTTATCGTCCGTGAACTGTAAAGGGGAAAAAGAAAGTAGAGAGAAAAATAAAGGGTAAGTACCGGAGCTTAATTTTCCCTTCAAAGGCTAGGAACGTGGCTTTAATTTTTTCTTCGCTCTTTTGATGTGACTGGAGGGGGCCCTGAGCGGTGGCGGCTGCGGGGAGATGAAGTATGGACGGGAAGTGAAGGAGGTCAGATGCTGAGAGGTTGCTATAGAGCGGATAAGAGAAAAACTGAGTGTTGAAGGGAAGACCAAACAAATCACCTGCGCGGCTGAGCTATACTGCAACAACAACTTAGGGAATAAAGGTAGACAGAGAAGTACGACTACTCGTACTTCTCTGTCTACCTTTATTCCCTAAGTTGTTGTTGCAGTATAGCTCAGCCGCGCAGGTGATTTGTTTGGTCTTCCCTTCAACACTCAGTTTTTCTCTTATCCGCTCTATAGCAACCAACCGCAGATTAGAGTGAAAATAAGGGAAAAGCGATAGCAACAGCAACTTAAGGAAGAGAGGTAGAGAAAGAGAGAGAGAGAAGTAGGAATAAGAATAGTGTAGAAATAAGGCAAGAGAGATAGCAACAGCAGCTTAAGGAAGAGGTGTATAGAGAAGTGTGAAGATAAGAATGAGAATAAGTGATTACAGTAAGGAATGTGAACCAAGAGGGCAAGGTCACGGAGGAGTGATGTCAGAGGTTTTAAGGGCAGGACAGGTAAGGTAACGACTCACAAGTAACAGAGACAAGTCCAGGGGGTGACGAGGCGCACACAAGTGACACCGCAGCAACGCGGGAAGTGAAGGGCAACGTGACGAACATTAAGACTAAAATTATGCACACAATAAAAGGTGATTGTTGCTGTTGTTGTTGTTTTGTTCCGGCTAGACGTCTCCTACAGACCTTTAAATACATACATACATAGAAACATACACACACATGTACGTACACAGAGAGTAAGACGCGTGACTGCAAGGCGTTGAGTGGCTAGCGCGGCGAGGCACCAGCGAACTCCGCAAGGGCTCAACTTTTTTTTTTTTTTTTAACATGTTTTGATATTCATTTATGTTTATGTTGATTATTTTCGTCTTGAGATTGTTCCTCTCGCTCGTGTGATGTCCACTTATCATTAAGCAAATAATGTCCAATATAGTCATTCATCTATATTACTTGTCTAACTCTACTTCATTACGTGATAAGCAGCTGAATGTGAAGATTACATTACGAATATACCATTGTATAGATATGTACACTTAAAAGTAACAATTATTATGTATTAGTATTAAGATTACACACGAGAACAAAGCAGACATCTCGGCTACGTACGGAGAGAGGGCGTGCGGGCCCTCCTCCCCCTGGGGCGGGGCTATGGCGGGGCAACGGGGCAGACCAATAGGGGGACGCGGGAACCACTCCGACCTCCTGCAGGCGAGGGTGACGAAGACGTGTGTGTTTGTGTGTGTGGGGGGAGTAAGATATAGCCTGATGGGGAGGGGGGTAGGGGGCGGGGTGGTTACTGGGGGCGGCGGTAGTGTTGGGACCCCGCCGTTGAAATGGATGCGTATAGTGTATCCATCCTGACACTGCCGCGTATTACTATATTGTCTTGGTGATGCTGGTACTGGTGTGGCTGGTGGTGATGATGGTGATGAGAGTGGTGATGGTGGTAGTGGTATTGAAGGTAGGGATAATAACGTGCCGATATTCCCATTGATACATCTCAAGATCACTTTTTTCTCCTAAGTGACGTAGAAAAAAAAAGGGGGAAAGTCAATCACAAAATCCTATATTTAGACTAAAACATACAACAAAAAAAGTGGTGTAGCAGATCCAAAAATGAAAATTAAGACTAAGAAAAATGCAAAGATAACAAGATATGGGAAGAAAGATTAAACCACAAAGAGGGAGGCCGTTGAAAAGCCTATCTGTCCGACTTATTAACTTATTTTAATTGCACTAAACAAGGCCTCCGGGAACAACAAAGCGGAGTCGTCAGTGTTAAAGGGAATCATCTGTTGACTGCATTAGAGGAAGCGCGGGTTTATGCTATCAGTCCCCATCCACAACAGCCCCGCTTCTCATTCCATCTGATTCTACGATGCACGTCTCTCCGCTCACTCCGCCAAGCCCCCTGAGATAAGGGCGTATAATTTGGGTCTGAATTAAAGCTACGCCTTCACTCCACACTCTATGGCGGGGGAAGAACGATCGCTTTGGAATGGTCGTCGCTGCATCTATGAACCGCGCGAGGTGCAGTTGGGTGTTGTAGATCGAAGTGTTGCCTCTTTCATACCCTGTTGCATGTCTTTCGAAGTGTTAATCCCCGTTTGGCAGGTCTTGGGATGAGGGATTAGTGTGTGAGGGAGGGATTAGGGAGTGTGTTATGACATCTATCCAGCTTAAGACATCCCTCCCTCCCTCCTTCCTTCCTCACCTTGCTTCCTGTTCCTCCTCCTCCTCCTCCTCTTCCTCCTACCTAGCCTGATTCATAGTTCTCACACAACACCACCAAAAATAACAACGACGATGCAAACCTGAGAATAATTAATACTATCCGGGATGATACCAAGTTGCTTTGATTTTTCTTTGATCTAAATCTGGAAATTGGAATATCTCAGGAAACTGTTGATCCGCAAACTTTACGATACAAGTCATGTAAAGTTTTGTCTCTTTCTTAACTTCGATTGGCTATTATTAACGGCTTATGGTATTATTTTTATTATTATCTTTCTATATACTATTTTATTTATCATGGCTTATATATTTTTGGCTATTATTAATTGGCTAATATTATGATGATTATTAACTTCTGTGGCTAATAATTACGTCAAGTCTTTCTTCCCCTGCGTGTGGGTGAATAAGTTTATCAGTTTCGAAACGGAAAAACGCATCCCGTTCATCGCGGAAGCATACGCACGAGGGAGTATTCAGAGGGGAGGGAGAGTAAACAGACAGACAGACAGGTCGTGGGTGGAGGTAGTCAAGGATGATAGGGACTAATGGAGCCAGTCGTTTTGGAGTTATAGAAGGGGGGAAATACAGGGCAGGGACGTGAGAACGAGTATAGGAAAGAAGAATTCTATGGTAGGGGATCGGGAAACATTGTAAAAGGGGGGCATTTCAAGGCAAGGGTCGGAGAACAGTTATTGGGAAGTAAAAGGTAAAAAAAACTATGGAATCGACAATGCAAGTGTTTGTAAATCTCTATAAAATAACCTCCGTATATCATCGGCTGTCACGAAAAAATGACAAGCTTAAAAAATCAACGTTCAAGCCCACACGCCCCAACCCCAATAACAAATACGACACACTCCACCACACCCACACACAGACACACTCCACCACACCCACACACAGACACACTCCACCAAACCCACACACAGACAAACAAACAAAGTCTGCTTGAAATTCCTAGAAGAGACAAAACAGAATGCATTATCCATCCAAGATTCCCAAGGTCTTCCGCGAGGCACCACCTGTCACGCCTCCACTTGACTAACAGATTGGGATAATTGAGGAAGGGAGGGGAGCGGGGAGGGTCTCGAAGGGGGCGAGGGGGGGGGGGGGGGGGGCGTAGAGGATATTCTTGGGGGACATCTGCAGGAGACGAGCTGGGGATGTAAGAGTACGGAGAGCAATTTGGAGGAGGAAAAATATCTGCAGCAGGTTGGATAGACGAGAAGACGAATGAGGAGAAGAAGAAGAAGAAGAAGAAGAAGAAGAAGAAGAAGAAGAAGAAAAAGAAGAGAAGAAAAAGAAGAAGAAGAAGAAAGAAGAAGTAGAAGAAGAAAAAGAAGAAGAAGAAGAAGAAGATGGTAAGGAGTTTCTAAGGGCAAGGGTCAGCTGGAAAAAAAAGTAACTTCAAGACAAGACTGGAAAAATGACTCTCTAAGGGATACTTAAGACTGTCGCTATGTCCACCACACCAACATGATTAAAAGAGTAGTAGTAGTAGTAGTAGTAGTAGTAGTAGTAGTAGTAGTAGTAGTAGTAGTAGTAGTAGTAGTAGTAGTAGTAGTAGTAGTAGTAATAGTAGTGGAAGTAGTAGTAGTAGTGATCGTTAGTTTGTTGCATTCACTAGTTCTATGCTTTAGTATTTCTTCCTCATCATTTTTATCCTTTTTTGTGACTTTTCTATCCTTTTCATCCCTGTCCTTCTCTTCCTCAGAAACACCAACGCAATGATACCAACATCACTTCATCTTCCAACTCAAATATCAACCTAAACAAAGTGAGACAAACAAACAAGCCAAATAAGAACCCAAAACACAACATGCCTTTCAGCAACAACCAAGAAACAACAACACGAGGAACCAAGACCTCACAATCTTCCCTAAGTCCAGCAATCCTCAAACACACTCATTCACTACAAACAAAATCCTATTACCTTTTACCTATTCTTCCTTACCTATCCAGCCAAGTACACCTGTAATTAAACCACCTGCTTCCTAGACACACCTGCCCACGTCAACTCCTTCCACCTGTACTACCTCAATCCACCCACAGTCCAGTCCTACACTTCGGCCTAAACCCATTACAACGCCTTCAGTCTGCATATAAGCGTATTAACATTGCCTTTAGTGTTGTATTTGTTGGTGCGTAACTCTGTCATCATTACTCAAGGCCTCCAAGTCAGTATAGGCGAGGCTTAAACTGTAACAAAGGGCCGTCAAGTGAGCGTAATTAAACTAGGGTGAGTTTTTGTGTGTGTATGTGTAATTTATGACCCGAATTGTCTTTCCTTTGCAACGTCTTGGGGAGGTTATCAACAGAAGGAGAAGAGGAGAAGGAGGAGGAAGGATACAAGAAAGGAGGTATTGAAAGAGAGGTTAGGAAGAGGAAAAGACGAGGAAACGATGACTTTATGGAGGAAGAAGAGTAGCGGCAGGAGGAGGAGGAGGAGGAGGAGGAGGAGGAGGAGGAGGAGGAGGAGGAGGAGAGGAGGAGGAGGAGGAGGAGGAGGAGGAGGGTGTGAAGAAAAAAGGTCGTGAAGGAGAGATTAGGAAGAGAAAGTAAGAGGGCATTGAAGAGATGATAACTACAAGACATTGAGCGCAGGAAGGAACAAAGGTAGCTTCACTACTGATTACGGAGGGACAAAAAAATGGCATTAGACAACTTACGAAAGACTGACCAAAACAAACACTGATGGAGTTTGAGATGAGTTTGTGAAGTTTGTGAAGGGGTGTGTCTGAAGGATGAGGGAAGGGGTGTAGTAAGGGAATAGTGTGGGGTGTGGCTGTGGGTGTAACAAGAGTGATGGTGTGACTGGGTAAATATGTGAATAGAGAGAAGAATGGAAATAGAGGAGTAATGAAGAAGGAAAGAAGGAGAGAAGAGAAGGAAGGAAGGAGGAAAGGGGAGGAAGCGAGGGAAGAAAAGGAAGGGAAAGGAAGAGAAGGAAGGAAGGAAGAGAAAGAAGGAAAGAAGAAAGGAAGTAAGGGAGGTGCAGGTAACTAAGGAAGCAAATCAACACTCATAGAAAATATCATAACTTAGCTACAAGACAAAAAGTACTTCCTCGATTCTTAAGAAAAACAGCTGACAAAAACAAAACAAACAGAACTTATCCAGAGAAAACAATAAGAACTGAAGGACTCCTACTTCGCAGTCCTACTTTTCCTTCAACACGCGAAAGGAGAGAAAGAAACAGACAAAGAGTGTGTGTGTGTAGTAAAAAAGAAGAGAGAAGATGGGAAACAGAATGGCAAGGTGACCGAAGTTGTTTCCCTCAGTGTAACGCATCTATAACCAAAGAGGAACAGTGTTATTCTTAAAGCTGCAACACTCTCTCTCTCTCTCTCTCTCTCTCTCTCTCTCTCTCTCTCTCTCTCTCTCTCTCTCTCTCTCTCTCTCTCTCTCTCTCTCTCTCTCTCTCTCTCTCGTCTACTACTACTATACTATACCAAATTCCTTGCATTCCTCGTGCCTTTTATTATCCACGTTTTCCTCTTGTTCCTCTTCCCTCCTCTCCCTACCTCTCTCTCCTCTCTTCCTTGCCCTCTCACGAAATTCCTCTCCCCTCACCCACGCTCCACTAACAAGTACAGGAAACAGACAACCCGAGAACGAGGGAGTAAAATATAACTGATGAGAGACAGAGAGAGAGAGAGAGAGAGAGAGAGAGAGAGAGAGAGAGAGAGAGAGAGAGAGAGAGAGAGAGAGAGAGAGAGAGAGAGAGAGAGAGAGAGAGAGAGAGAGAGAGGGAAACAGAGAGAAACAGAGAGAGAGAGAGATAGGTGAAGGGGAATCAATTAAGTTGCTATCATATCGTGAAGCTGAGCTAGAGAGAGAGAGAGAAAGAGAGAGATGGGGTGGGAGGAAGGGGGCGAGATAAGTTTAAAGGGGAGAGGATGAAAGAGGGAAGTTCGCAGGCTTGAGGAAAAAGAAAGAGAGGGGTAGGAGGAGGAAGGGTGGGAAGGTGGGAGGCAGGGAGGCAAGAGTACCACGAAAACCTTAGTATCTGAGCTGAGGCGTGGAGTGAAGAGTCAATTCAAGACTCTACCCCCTTTAAGAGAGCTAACAAACACATGATGAGGAATATTTTAGGTCTTCTTGTAGCTCACATGACACAGGAAGAGTTGAGATTCATGTTAAGAGAGAGAGAGCGAAAGCGAGAGAGCGAGAGCGAGAGAGCGAGAGCGAGAGAGCGAGAGCGAGAGAGTGAGAGAGCGAGAGAGCGAGAGCGAGAGAGCGAGAGCGAGAGAGCGAGAGCGAGAGAGCGAGAGCGAGAGAGCGAGAGCGAGAGAGCTAGAGAGCGAGAGCGAGAGAGCGAGAGCGAGAGAGCGAGAGCGAGAGAGCGAGAGCGAGAGAGCGAGAGCGAGAGAGCGAGAGCGAGAGAGCGAGAGCGAGAGAGCGAGAGCGAGAGAGCGAGAGCCAGAGAGCGAGAGCGAGAGCGCGAGAGCGAGAGCGCGAGAGCGAGAGAGCGAGAACGAGAGCGGGAACGAGAGCGAGAAGAGCGGAGAGCGAGAGCGAGAGAGCGAGAGCGAGAGAGCGAGAGCGAGAGAGCGAGAGCGAGAGAGCGAGAAGCGAGCGAGAGCGAGAGCGAGAGAGCGAGAGCGAGAGAGCGAGAGCGAGAGACGAAGCGAGAGCGAGAGGAGAGGCGAGAGCGAGAGAGCGAGAGCGAGAGAGCGAGAGCGGAGAGCGAGAGCGAGAGAGCGAGAGCAAGAGCGAGAGCGAGAGAGCGAAGCGAGAGAGCGAGAGCGAGAGAGCGAGAGCGAGAGAGCGAGAGCGAGAGAGCGAGAGCGAGAGAGGCGAGAGCGAGAGAGCGAGAGCGAAGAGGAGCGAGGGGGGGGGAGCGAGAGAGCGGAGCGAGAGCGAGAGAGCGAGAGCGAAGAGCGAGAGCGAGAGAGCGAGAGCGAGAGAGCGAGAGCGGAGGCGAGAGCGAGAGAGCGAGAGCGAGAGAGCGAGAGCGAGAGAGCGAGAGCGAGAGAGCGAGAGCGAGAGAGCGAGAGCGAGAGAGCGAGAGCGAGAGAGCGAGAGCGAGAGAGCGAGAGCGGAGCGAGAGCGAGAGCGAGAGCGAGGAGCAGAGCGAGAGAGCGAGAGCGGAGAGAGAGCGGAGAGCGGGGGAAGAGAGCGAGAGCGAGCGAGAGCGAGAGCGAGAGAGCGAGAGCGAGAGAGCGAGAGCGAGAGAGCGAGAGCGGAGAGCGAGAGCGAGCGGAGCGAGAGCGCGAGAGCGAGAGAGCGAGGCGAGGCGAGAGCGAGAGAGCGAGAGCGAAGGAGAGCGAGAGACGAGAGAGCGAGAGCGAGAGAAGCGAGAGCGAGAGAGCGAGAGCGAGAGGAGCGAGAGCGAGACGAGAAGCGAGAGCGAGAGAGCGAGACGAGCGAGACGGAGAGCGAGAGCGAGAGAGCGAGAGCGAGAGAGCGAGAGCAGAGAGCGAGAGCGAGAGAGCGAGAGCGAGAGAGCGAGAGCGAGAGAGCGAGAGCGAGAGAGCGAGAGCGAGAGAGCGAGAGCGACAGAGAGCGAGAAGCGAGAGAAGAGCGAGAGCGAGAGAGCGAGAGCGAGAGAGCGAGAGCGAGAGAGCGAAGCGAAGAGCGAGAGCGAGAGCGAGAGCGAAGAGCGAGAGCGAGAGCGAGAGCGAGAGGAGCGAGAAGCGAGGCGAGAGCGAGAGCGAGAGAGCGAGAGCGAGAGAGCGAGAGCGAGAGAGCGAGAGCGAGAGAGCGAGAGCGACGAGAAGACAGAAGCGAGAGGAAGAGCGAGAGCGAGAGAGGAGGCGAGAGAAAGCGAGAGAGCGAGAGCGAGAGAGCGAGAGCGAGAGAGCGAGAGCGAGAGAGCGAGAGCGAGAGAGCGAGAGCAGAGAGCGAGAGCGAGAGCGAGAGCGAGAGAGCGAGAGCGAGAGAGCGAGAGCGAGAGAGCGAGAGCGAGAGAGCGAGAGCGAGAGGAGCGGAGAGCGAGAGAGAGGAGCGAGAGAGCGAGAGCAGAGAGCGAGAGCGAGAGACGAGAGCGAGAGAGCAAGAGAGCGAGAGAGCGAGAGCGAGAGAGCGAGAGCGAGAGCGAGAGCGAGAGAGCGAGAGCGAGAGAGCGAGAGCGAGAGAGCGAGAGAGCGAGAGAGCGAGAGAGCGAGAGCGAGAGAGTGGTTAAATTATTTCTTGTCAAAAAATCGTAATACTTCCAAGTCTTCTCTATGTATATTACCGCTACGCTACCATCACCACCACCACCATTAATCTTATGTCATCCTCTTAATGACTCTTTTTATCCCTCTTAGACAGTAGCAAAAACAAAAACGGCACATCCCAGAAACGTATCAATAAAAAATATATAGTACAAAAAAATGCGTTGACTTTATCAAATTTGTTCAGTTTTATTGTTACTATCTCAAGAAACAACCGAAAATATTTCTAGGTGCCACTCTTATTTTTGTTACGTTAAATGCAGATATTTTAGTTATATTCGCCTCCATCCCTCCCTCACTACCTCCTTTCTTCCTTTCCTTCCTTCCTTCCTTCCTTCCTTCCTTCCTTGCTTGCTTGCTTCCCTCATTTCTTTATTTCTTTCTTTTCTTCCTTCCCGCCGCTATTTAAGCCTCTTTTATATCTTTTCTCAGACTTTTTTAGAGCCGCGCATCCTACACTACGACAATCTGTTTACTCTCTCTCTCTCTCTCTCTCTCTCTCTCTCTCTCTCTCTCTCTCTCTCTCTCTCTCTCTCTCTCTCTCTCTCTCTCTCTCTCTCTCTCTCTCTCTCTCATTCTGTAGTGTGGTGTAGGATGGTGTGGTTTATGTGTTATTCACCCATGGTCTTGTTCATGCGAGCTAGCTCACGATCACCAGTTTCACCCTCCCGGTGCGAGCTTAGAGCTCATTACTATCGATCTTTGGGTAATGCTGGGACCTCACACACCACACACACCCATCCCCTTGCATAAGGGGGACATTAACCGCCCGAATTTGTCAGTGAAAAATCTCTGGGACCAGTGACTTTTCGAACCGGCTACCACATAATGGCAAGCCAGCGCGCTATCCACTTGACCGTTGTGACGGTGTATGGATCGTGTGTGTGTGTATGTGTGTGTGTGTGTGTGTGTGTGTGTGTGTGTGTGTGTGTGGTGTTGGGTGGAGTGAGGCTCAGACACCATCACCACAACCTGCGCAGGACACACCCAACACCTCATTAATTAATTAAAATCGCAAACACCTGCCGCTTGTGCACCCACCTGGAGGCGAGTCAAAGTAGATCCGTGTAATTACTAATTCTCTCTCTCTCTCTCTCTCTCTCTCTCTCTCTCTCTCTCTCTCTCTCTCTCTCTCTCTCTCTCTCTCTCTCTCTCTCTCTCTCTCTCTCTCTCTCTCTCTCTCTCTCTCTCTCTCTCTCTCTCTCTTTTTTTTTTTTCTCTCACACACTTTCTGGGTGGAAGGTCGCGTGGGAGTGAGTGAGTGAAAAGAGGGCGAAAGGTAGAAGCGGGGGAGGAGGAAGAGGAGAAGAGGAGGAGGAGGGTACGGGATGGAGGAAGGAAGGGCGGAAGAGAACACAGCCAAAAGGACTCATTCCCTTTAAACTGGTTCGTGGCTCACCCTCTAGCACACACACACACACACACACACACACACACACACACACACACACACACATACACACACACGCACACACACACACACACACAGACACACACATATACACAGACACACACACACACACACACACACACAGACACATACACACACACAAGCACACACACACACACACACAAACCCATTTACCACTCACTCATAACTCCTCTCCCCTCACCCCTTCTCTCACCTCCTACTCACCTGACAGATCTCCCTCACAAGCCTGTCCCTCCCTTATACTCATCTGCCGCACCGCACAACAGGTAAAGGCCCATCCCACGCCGCACCTGTCCCCTTACTCACTCAGACCTTACCTGGTTGTCACGCGCTAAGGCTTAAGGGCAGTACGAGGAAGAAGAGGATTGGGAGGAGGTGGAGGAGGAGGAGGAATAAAAGGTGGACGGGAGGAGTGGGAGGAAGATAGTAAGGGAAGGAAGAAGGAGATAAGGTAAAGGTTTGGACACTGACAACTTAATCTCAGTCTCGTCAATTCTTATTCATTCAAACTACTTGACATTATTAGCTTTTTATACGTGAATCAGTTCCACTAATGCATTTTGAGGACAATTGCTACCCCACACACACACGCGGGCGCGCACACACACACACACACACACACACAAACAAGTGCAAACACACACAAACACACACATACACACAAACACACAGTATACTTTGCTTACTAGCTTTGATGTACCATTTTTCTGTTTTACTGAATACAATGTCGCTTGCCCTTCTCTTTCCTTTTATTTTCACTACCAACAGTATATCATTCTTCCTCTCCTCCTCCTCCTCCTCCCCTTAAACCAAGCTAAGGAAACTAACTCGCTTTTTGCAGCATTGAGTAAGTCAGTAAGAATCCTTAAGGTGCCTCGTCAAAGAACCATTCATCAAAGCTTAGCAACATAGCACTTAATCTGATTGTTTATCTTTCCCACGGCTCAGACTCTCTCTCTCTCTCTCTCTCTCTCTCTCTCTCTCTCTCTCTCTCTCTCTCTCTCTCTCTCTCTCTCTCTCTCTCTCTCTCTCTCTCTCTCTCTCTCATGCACACCACCTGAGATTGGGTTATAACATCATGTTTGAAGTTCAAGGTTACGCTATTTCGTAAATTAATGAGTGCTTGAGTGACACAATATATTAAACTTGGAGACCCGCATGAATTTATGGGCGGCAGAGGGGCGGGGGTGACAGTGGGGGGGGGGGCGGGCTTGATGAGAATAATATGATTTAAGATCGCGTTTTGCTGTGAATTTGGGGCTTTACTATTTACTTATCTGTATTTCATCTAATAGGGTATAAGTAAAGATCGTATTGTCCTGTCTATATCATATTATCTGAATTGTTTTTGTGTGTGCGTGCGTGTGTGTGTGTGTGTGCGCCGTGTGGTCGTGAGGGCGAGGTCTATGAACATCTCAGTACATTACACTTTCTCCCTCCGAATAACAAGTACCAAGACTGCCCAAGGTCACGGTACACCACGCCATAAAAACACAAGCAATTCCCTTAGCGCCATGATCACCACAAACACTGGCTTCATGGCTTACACAACATCACAACATCACATCGCTGGACTCCTGCCGCCACACGGAACCAGCATCTTCGCTACAAACACAACACCAGCGCAGTACTGTTATTTCCTCAAGCTATATACAAAGCAGCACTCTTCAGGAGGCTGCGGCGTCACCACCACCTCGACTTCACGCCTCGTCCATCCCAGTGACTCCCTTTACGCGCCGCGGCCCCATTTGTGCGGACTAAAAAAGATTGAAATAGTAGACTGTTTTGATTACCACTAGGATATGAGTACGTAGACTGTTGCGCCTGGTTATGATTTGCTTCATTTATCCAGCTGGAAGGCCGTGGGGTGCGTCAAGGGCATGAAGGTTGCGTTGGGTTAGTGAGTCACCAGTTCGATGGAGTGAAGTGAGGATCGCGCGGCCGCCTGCAACGCCCTCCTACAAACACTTGGTCAAAGGCCGCTACTTACACCGCTAAAACCACAAAGGTTACTTCATAGTCCTAATACTGGTACAGCGTGATGCCACAAGGCTCCTGTGATTCTAGCCTACAGCGAAAAATTTGGCAACCACATTCCTAAGACTTTATATAGCAAAACATCATTATTATTACTATGTACCATAATCATTATCATCATCATAATCACCAAGTAAGAAGCCGAGCCGCTGGAATACACGCTCACTATAGCGATGAAACTGAATGAATAATTGAAAGAAGGGAATTAAAAGACACAAAAGAATTAAAATTAAGAACCCGTTTGTGTTGGTCAAGATGCAGCGGCTGTGCTTGAAGGAAACAAAACATACATATGACAATCGTAATTACTCTTCTATGTATGGTATGTATATAGTACTAAAGCTGCCATATTAGACCTTAACGAGTCTTTTACCTTGATGACCTGACGAATTACAAGCAGCAGGTGGTGTGTACAGGTGAGATAAGTATACGTGAACGGCCTCGCTAAATTACAAGTCAAAGTTCACGATAAGAACAACAGAGCTAAGAGGATGATACTGTTTCAACGGGATCATAAAAGCATTACTATGTCGTTGTCGGTACTATTGTATAAGGATTAAAAGTATATATGTATATATATGTGTGTATTTATTATTATTATTATTACTTATAGACTTCATTTTTTTCTTGATTCAATTATGTATACTTTATGTAACTATTATCACCAACGAAGCCAAGGACTGTGGGGGGAAGTGACGAGAGAGAGAGAGAGAGAGAGAGAGAGAGAGAGAGAGAGAGAGAGAGAGAGAGAGAGAGAGAGAGAGAGAGAGAGAGAGAGAGAGAGAGAGAGAGAGAGAGAGAGAGAGAGAGAGAGAGAGAGAGAGAGAGAGAGAGTAGTTCCTTCCTTTGACCGATTTGTGTGTTTTAACATGAATTGGTGAGGAATAAAGTCACACAGTCAATTAAAACTACAACACACACACACACACACTTCAAGGATTATCAACTCACACAACCTCTCTCTCTCTCTCTCTCTCTCTCTCTCTCTCTCCTCTCTCTCACTCTCTCTCTTTCTCTCTCTCTCTCTCTCTCTCTCATACACAAGTAGAAGAATATGATATGTTCAAAGCATTGAAAAAATATATTACATGTAGCTAATTAAGTTTAACTTCTATAAACTTAAAGGATATGATCTTATATATTTATAAAGGGCAGTTGTGGTAAAATGATAGTTTGCGTGTGGGTGTGGGGGGGGGGATATGGTGGTCCTGGAGTGTGGGTGTGGCAGGGTGTGGCTGTGAAGTAGGTGGGTGTGGGTAGGAAGAAAGGGCATGTGTTTTGGTGCAGAGAAATGCGTGTGGTTGGGTGTGTGTGGGCCGGGCAGGTGGTCAAAGGAGAAGGAAAAAAACAGGTGGCGTCTCCCCTCACAGCCCGCAGCTTCACTCAAATTAGGTACGAAAAGCGCTAAAAAAGGTGAAGAAGCTCCCCGCGCGCCCCGGGGAGTGTGGGTCTTACAGGCTAGTCATGGTGATGGTCCGCTGGTGTCTCTCGTCGACAGTGACTCTACGGGGCACGAGAGACAGGAAGAGACAGGTCCTACACAAGCCGAAACTTCATTTCGAGATTTTGGGACGAATTAAACCTCAGTAATTCGAGTTGCCGTCAAGTTTACCAGATGAACAGGAGACCCGCGTGCAGGAGAGGGTCGTCCGGGGAATCTTGTTATCTCCTCCACCTTCTGGCTCCTTCCAGTCTCGAGAAGAGGCGCGCCACAGCACAACACTCGCCAGGGCAGCTGCAGGGCCGTGATCGAGCTCCACGGTGTTGGTGGTTGTCTAGGTGGAGCAGAGGTCATCTTGTGCCCCGGCTGCCCCCATCCTCACCGGGGAGGCGGGCGTGGGGGCTGCTGTGGCTGTGGCGCCGCCTCGTGACTGGTGGAGGGCCGGCGGGGCAGCATGACGGGATATGTATTACCTGAAGGTTCACAGCTGTTCCAATGGACTCTAATCCTCGTGTGGCCGAGTAACACAGAACACAGTCGAGGGGATCATTTGGGAAGTGTTCTAACTACACCTCTGACATGTAGCTTTACGGGAGAGCCAAGGAAATCCTCCTCCCCACGCACACACCACAGGTTCCCGGCAGCCACGCCTCGGGGCCTCCGCCTCGCGAGGCCCACCAGCCACTTCTGGATCGGATAATCTGCACCACTGCGATGCCTTGTGTCCCTGGCGGGGAGGAGTCAGCACACGAACGTCAACACAAGTAAGCATGACAAGGGCAGGCAACGAGCCTCTGGACAGCTGTGTTTTGATTGATGCACTCGGCGTACTTGAGGCCAGAGTGAGAATGGAAACTGTAACTTTATTCTTTTATTATGAAGATTATTGGGTAAAGGCCGTGTACTGGAGGGCTAAAACTTCTCGTGAATTGTCTGTGCGAATTTATTCCTGCAAAGGTGGTAGTGTTTTGGTTTGGGCGGCGCGCCCCGGCGTGGGCCGAGGCCGCCTCCTGATGCTGGGCGTGCCGGGCGCCGCACGCGGCCACCGGCAGCTGCTGGACAGCGGCGCAACTCAACACTCAACTCTTTCGATACGGAACTTTTCACTGACGTAAAAGTCTGAGATGTATTATATTCTTTCTAAATACATTTGTTCTCTTTACAACGCACAAAAAATAAGTCACTATAGCTACTAAACTCTATATTTTCAGAACCTCTGTTTTCACTCACCGAATATTTACAGTAACATAATTGTGCTCGGTACAATGATCAATTTACACTGGTGAACAAGAGGAGTTACGCGCGATGGATCACGTGACGCGGGATTTCACTCGAAGCCAATAATACGCGACGAACATTTTTTAAGGGTCGTCAATATGATACGCAATTAACGACTTTTCACTTAGCTTTTTTTTCAGTTTGCGTTCAAATCCAATAACTTTATAACATTTGTTTATGTATAATTTTTTTACAAGCCATAATAGCACTGCCAGATAAAACTTGTTGCGAGCTTTGGGTTGTCGCCAAAAAAAAAATGAGATTCAGTTCACCATCACTACTGCCGCAGCGTTGACGGCATGGTGACTGCGGGCGGGGAGTTACTGGCTAATGACTTCCTCGCCCTACATCGCTAAACTATCTGGGGGTCGTCAGAAGATGGACTTGCTGACACCTGAGAGCGGCACTATAGCACACGCGGCCGCCCCACTGACCCCCGCTTCACATTATTCTCTCACAAACACGAACTCGTTGTAGTGGTACCATCGGTCCTCCTCGTTGTCCATGCCGGGTTTCTTGTCCGTCATGATGCCCCCCGCGGTGCTGGTGCCACATGAGCCGCAGCACTTGTAGCCGGCCAGCACCAGCATGTCGAAGGCTTGTTCCAGGAAAGTGTGCTTTAGGAAGAACCGAGCCGTGTAGCGATCAGTTTCACCGCGGTCGGGGTCGCGCGATTCATTCAATGTCTCACCAAAAACTTCTCGGCAAAGCGTCACACGCCCACACACTAGGATTCGGGTCAGTTTACGGAATTTTACGTCGGCCAGTCCGTCGCGACCGAAAGCGAAAGTCCCTCGATAACTTAGCGTGATGGTGCCGAGCAAGGTTCGAACCGTGTAGGCCGGATCGACGGGGCTGAGTGACTTGGGCAGCGTGAGTGAGTCCAGCATCTCCTGCAGCTGGAAGAAGTCCGCCTCCTTCTTCAGTCTCTCCCGCTCGCTGAAGTTCTCTGGCAACACGAGTTTCTGGTTCCTCAGGAAGTCCAGAATGTATCTGAAGAGGACTCCGTCACGATCTATGAAGAACTTGCCTTTGGAGTCCCGTAGCACTGGCGTCTTGGACTTGCCGTTGAACATTTGTCCAAGGAGGCTGTCGGGAAGGCGCTGCAGGGTGGTGAGGGCGGTGGTGTAGAACACGCCCCCCACGTTCAGCTCCACGATGGGCGGGAACACCTGCACGATGGCGTTCATGTTCTGTCCAGCCGGCTGCTCCGAGGGCGTCTGTCCGCTGTTGGACGAGGCGGAGGAGGAGGAACTGTTGGTGGTGGCGCCGTTGGTGGCCATGGTTTGTGGCGGAGGCGGGGCGGGCGGTGCGGAGCGTGTGGTGGCCGCCGCGAGAGTGTGGCGGCCAGTCAATACCCGACACCGCCACCCACCCCGCGCACACCTACACGCACGCACTAACACACGTACATACGACTACACACACGCACACACACATGCATCACACATATACACACAAATCATACATACCACGAACGTCCTGGCAGATCTGTGTGACGGGAAGTTATTGTGGTGGATGGAGGAACGTGACACGCACTTTACGTCACCACCCTGAGAACATAATTAACGCGTTTTATAGGGCGCTCACGTGGCCTTTCTGCGACCCATCTGAATAAACAGAAGAACACAACGACACACGCGCGCACACACACACACACACACACACACACACACACACACACACACACACACACACACACACACACACACACACATACACACACTGCGCGATGGTCAGGTTGATAGCGTTCTGGTCTCTCACTCTGTGGGTAGGCGGTTCGAATCCTCGTGCTCCCGGGGATTTTCACTTGACAAATTCGGGCGGTTACTGTCCCCCTTGAGCAAGGGGATGGGGGGGTGCGGTGTGTGAGGTCCCAGCATTACCCAAAGATCGGTAATAATGAGCTCCAAGCTCGCACTGAGAGGGTGAAACTGGCGATCGCGAGCCAGCTCGCGTGGACAAGACCATGGGGTGAATGACACACACACACACACACACACAGGGAGGCAGACAGACAGGGCGTGACACAAAGAGGTGAGGGAGGGCCTGCCTGGCTCTGGACACGCTTTGGTATAAATTTAGTTTGCTAAAAAAAAAAAAAAAAAAAAAGCTTAACCAGATCAAGTGAGGCGAGGATTCTGTTACAAGCAGCGCTCTGAGGGGCGGGAGAGGCGAGGAGAGAGCGGGCAGAGAGATGTCTGTTTACTCCACATTTTCCTATCTGTTTATACTACATGTTATGCATTTCCTATACTTAATTTCTACACTTGCTTTTCATTTCCAAATATGTTTTCAGCATTTTCACATCTGTTATTAATTCCCAAACCGGTCATTAATTCGTACATTTGTTATTCATTTCCACTCCGTTCCTTCTTAACTCATCATTACATATTCATTTTCATTGTTATTCATTCCACCAATGTTACGTTTGCGATTAATGAACAGAGACAAAAATGAGTCAAACACACAAACAACATATTAATACAATAACAACAACAACAATAAAATTGAAAAAAACCAGCCGTTAAATATAGATACTAATAAATCGTTTAATGAATCATAAACAAAATGCACATGATACATAAATGGAAGATGAAAAAATATAAACGTGTGTGTGTGTGTGTGTGTGTGTGTGTGTGTGTGTGTGTGTGTGTGTGTGTGTGTGTGTGTGTGTGTTGTGTGTGTGTGTGTGTGTGTGTTGTGTGTGTGTGTGTGTGTGTGTGTGTGTGTGTGTGTGTGTGTGTGTGTGTGTGTGTGTGTGTGTGTGTGTGTGTGTGTGTGTGTGTGTGTGTGTGTGTGTGTGTGTGTGTGTGTGTGTGTGTGTGTGTGTGTGTGTGTGTGTGTGTGTGTGTGTGTGTGTGTGTGTGTGTGTGTGTGTGTGTGTGTGGTGTGTGTGTGTGTGTGTGTGTGTGTGTGTGTGTGTGTGTGTGTGTGTGTGTGTGTGTGTGTGTGTGTGTGTGTGTGTGTGTGTGTGTGTGTGTGTGTGTGTGTGTGTGTGTGTGTGTACAGGTAACACTATACACCCTCATACATATGTTCTTCCTTTCTTTCTTTCCTTTACTTGTTACCCAGACCATACGAGTGTCCAAAAGTTTCCTCGAAAATAATCTCAGGAAAAGTAAGTTTGAGTGGAAAGGAAAAGAGTGAAGAAGAGAATGAGAGAAGGAGGGAGGGAGGGAGGTGATACGTTATAAATGGAGAGAGAGAAAGAGATAATTGATAATTGATAATTTTATTGGTCTCAATAAGTTACGTATGAATAGTTTACACAATATAAAATTACATTGAGAAGTATAAGCTCGATGAGCAGGTGCTCTAATACGGGCCAATATAATTATTATATTAGGATTTTGCTATCACATCATGAAAGGCATGCATAACTAAGAATTAGAACATCACAGAAACATATATATGTTAATAAAATATGACGAAGTATAAAAAAAAAAAAAAAAAAAAAAATAGTAAGATCTGATTACAACAGGTTAAATGATGTTAACAATACACACACACAAAAAAAAATTGCGTACATATTTCATCAGGTACTTATCTACGTAACTAAGTACTGTAACCTCACAATAGTATTCAAGCATCTTATACATTCGAATAATTGTTTAACAACTGTTGTTTAAGCTTTGATTTGAATAAATGTTTTGATGGAACAAGCTTTGTGGTGTCAGGTAGCTGGTTCCACTGTCTGGCTCCTCGAAACAGAATACTTTTTTGGGCATGCGATGTCCTGTACAGGGGAAGTCGGAGCTCCTGTGGTCTTCTCGTGTCAGTGTTATGAATTATTACTTGGAATCCTATGTCAATAGGATATGTGTTTATGGCATTGTAAAGAAAAATACTACTTTGCAACATTACGATATCTGGCAACTTAAGAAGACTATGATCTCTAAAATACGGATTTGTGTGATCATATCGATGGCAGTTAAATATTGCACGTATACATTTTTTCTGTGTGGTAAATAAGCTTTGTATATATGTTTGATAGGCTCCGCCCCAAGTGGATGCACAATATATAAGATGAGGATAAATTATTGAATAATAGACTTGTTTAAGATTTTGCAGATTTAAATGGTTCCTAATCTCATAAATTACTCCTATTAATTTTGATATTTTAGATCTAATGTCGTCAATATGTGGTTTCCACTTGAGAGTATTATCAATTAAGATCCCTAGAAATTTTACTGCTTTAACTTTGTTAGAGAGAGAGAGAGAGAGAGAGAGAGAGAGAGAGAGAGAGAGAGAGAGAGAGAGAGAGAGAGAGAGAGAGAGAGAGAGAGAGAGAGAATATAATACCGTGACCAGAAGCAGGGAGGGGGAAGGGCAGTGGCTGTGATGATAATGGTAATTGGTCTGTTTGGGAGACGGCAGCTGTGTACACGCTTATAATGATATTAGAAGGACATGGTGCAGTCGAGGTGTGTGTGTGTGTGGTGTGTGTGTGGTGTGTGTGTGTGTGTGGTGTGTGGTGTGTGTGCGTGTGTGTGGTGTGCGTGTGTGTGTGTGTGTGTGTGTGTGGGTGGGTGGGTGGGTGGGGTGGGTGGGTGGGTGGGTGGGGGTGGGTGGGTGGGTGGGTGGGTGGGTGGGTGGGTGGGTGTGTGCTTCTATGATTAATTTCCTTTAGATCCCTTTTCTTTACAAATTTATCAAAGGAAGTTATAAATCTATCCGTGTAAAATCAAAATCTGAAAAAAATAGGACCTTACAAAAGAATTATCATAAAATTCATAAGTATTAGAAATAAAACGCAGAAAAATACAAAAAAGAAAACCATTGCAACGAGAGTTAAATAGAAGATTAGCATAGATAAAAAAAAATACCATACGATAACATAAATTCCTCAGGTCGTGGGGTGGTGGTGGTGGTGGTAGTGATGGTGGTGGTAGTGGTGGTAGTGATGGTGGTGGTGATGGTGGTGGTAGTGGTGGTGGTGGTGGTGGTGGTGGTGGTGGTGGTGGTGGTGGTGGTGGTGATGGTGGTGGTGGTAGTGATGGTGGTGGTAGTGGTGGTGGTGGTGGTGGTGGTGGTAGTGGTGGTAGTGATGGTGATGGTGGTGGTGGTGGTGGTGGTGGTGGTGGTGATGGTGGTGGTGGTGGGTGGTGATGGTGGTGGTGGTGGTGGTAGTGGTGGTAGTGATGGTGTGGTGGTGGTGGTGGTGGTGGGGGTGGTGGTGGTGGTTGTGGTGGTGGTGGTGGTGATGGTGGTGGTGGTGGGTGGTGATGGTGGTGGTGGTGGTGGTGGTAGTGATGGTGATGGGTGGTGGTGGTGGTGGTGGTGGTGGTGGTGGTGGTGGTGGTGATGGTGGTGGTGGTGGTGGGTGGTGATGGTGGTGGTGGTGGTGATGGTGGTGATGGTGGTGATGGTGGTGGTGGTGGTGGTGATGGTGGTGGTGGTGGTGGTGGTGGTGGTGGTGGTGATGGTGATGGTGGTGGTAGTGATGGTGGTGGTAGTGGTGGTAGTGATGGTGATGGTGGTGATGGTGGTAGTGGTGATGGTGGTAGTGGTAGTGATGGTGGTGGTAGTGATGGTGGTGGTAGTGGTGGTGGTGGTGGTAGTGGTGGTAGTGATGGTGATAGTGGTGGTGGTGATGTTGGTAGTGATGGTGGTGGTAGTGGTGGTAGTGATGGTGATGGTGGTGATGGTGGTAGTGGTGGTGGTGGTAGTGGTAGTGATGGTGGTGGTAGTGATGGTGGTGGAAGCTTAGAGCTTATAGTTTATAGAGTTTATTGCCAAATAACAATTATATGCATGAATAAATATATACACATTTTATAGGTATTAGTCTGCTGTGCATAAGCTCCCTAGCAGACATAAAATTAACATCATATCGTCATTTAACATCATATACATGCGTATACGATGACTGCAATAATTTGCAAATGAAGATTATCATACAAAAATATAAACTAAAATTTTCAAAACAAGTACCTAAATTTCAGGAGCACATATTTACTACATTTTTATTATTATTCTATAACACCTTGACTTTGCAAATTATATAAATACTGTTTAAGTTTAAATCTGAATAAATTGAGATTAGTTGTTGTTTTGATATCATCTTGTAATGCGTTCCAACATTTCTTGCCAAAACAATATATAGAAAATTTGTAGTGTTGTTCTTGGTTGTGGACATAACAAAATAACATTGTTACCTGTGGTACCTAGGCTGTGCTGGATAACTGTAAATATTTTTATGTTGTGACTGTTATCATTAAAATCATAATAAACAGCGAGAAGACAAAAATATTTAGGTAGTTATTCAAATTTTAGTAACTTTAACTCATTGAATACAAAATGTGCAGTCATGTTTCCCTCTATATGTTGTGCTTCTGATCAATTTCTTCAGAGTGAAAATAATTTCGTTTACAATTTGAATGTGATGATGGTGATAGTGGTGATGTAGGTAGTGATGGTGATGGTAGTGATGGTGGTGGTAGTGATAGTGGTAGTGGTGGTGGTAGTGGTGGTGGTGTTGGTAGTGGTGGTGGTGGTGGTGTTGGTAGTGGTAGTGGTGGTGTGGGGTGATGGTGGTGGTGGTGGTGGTGGTGGTGGTGGTGGTGGTGGTGGTGGTGGTGTTGGTAGTGGTAGTGGTGGTGGTGGTGGTGGTGGTATTGGTGGTGGTGGTGGTGAAGGTGGTGGTGATTGTGGTGGTAGTGGAGGAGGTGGTGGTGGTGGTGATTGTGGTGGTAGTGGTGGTGGTAGTGGTGGTGGTGATTATGGACAATGTGGTGGTAGTGTAGGTGGTGGAGGTGGTGGTGATTGTGGTGGAGGAGGTGGTGGTGGTGATTGTGGTGGTAGTGGTGGTGGTGGAGGTGGTGGTGATTGTGGTGGTAGGGGTGGTGGTGGTAGGGGTGGTGGTGGTGGAGGTGGTGGTGATTGTGGTGGTAGTGGTGGAGGTGGTGGTGGTGGTGTGATTGTGGTGGTAGTGGTGGTGGTGGTAGTGGTGGAGGTGGTGGTGGTGGTGATTGTGGTGGTAGTGGTGGTAGTGGTGGTGGTGGTAGTGGTCGAGGTGGTGGTGATTGTGGTGGTAGTGGTGGTAGTGGTGGTGTGGTGGTAGTGGTGGTAGTGGTGGAGGTGGTGGTGATTATGGTGGTAGTGGTGGTGGTGGTGATTGTGGTGGTAGTGGTGGAGGTGGTGGTGATTGTGGTGGTGGTGGTGATTGTGGTGGTAGTGGTGGTGGTGGTTGTGGTGGTTGTGGTGGTGGTGATTGTGGTGGTAGTGGTGGTGGTGGTGATTGTGGTGTAGGTGGCGGTGGTGGTGATTGTGGTGGTAGTGGTGGTAGTGGTGGTGGTGGTAGTGGTGGTAGTGGTGGTAGTGGTTGGAGGTGGTGGTGATTGTGGTGGTAGTGGTGGTGGTGGTGGTGGTAGTGTGGATGGTGGGTGGTGGTGGTGTGTGTGTGGTGAGTGGTGGTAGGTGGTGGTGGTGTGGTGTGTGGGTGGTGGTGATTTGGTGAGTGTGGTGTGGTGGTTGATTGTGGGGTGATGTGTGGTGGTGGTGGTGGTGGTGTGTGGGTGTGTGTGGTGTGTAGTGGTGTTGTGTGTGGTGATTGTGGTGTGGGGTGGTGGTGATTGTGGTGGAGGTGGTGGTGGTGGTAGGTGGTGGTGGTAGTGGTGGAGTGGTGGTAGTGGTGGTGGTGCATTGTGGTGGAGGTTTGCGGTTGAGTGTTGTGTGGGTGTTCGTGTGTGGTGGTGTGTGGGTGTGGTCAGTGGTGAAGTGTGGTATGGTGGTGGTCACTGTGGCAGAAAGGTTCTGACCCAGGATACACAGACCACAACAAGTTGAAACATTATCTGTATGATTACTCAGCCTTAGGGTTCATGACACAGGCATCGAGTGTTCTCTCTACACACACACAAACACTACAGACACAACACACACACACAACACACGCACACACACACTCACCCTTACACATACACATACACACAACACACACACACACACACACACACA
>JACEEZ010020231.1:307675-312675 GCA_016584305.1 Chionoecetes opilio
AAATACTTTTTGTATTGCCTTTTAAATGAACATAATGTTGGTAGGGTCTTAACAGAGTCGGGTATATTATTCCATATCTTGGGACCAGAGTAGGCTAGTGAGTGTTGAAAAACTGTCAAGTTATGTTGTGGTACACGGAGGTGTTCACAGTTGCGGGTGGGGTAGTTATGTTGAGGGAGCTAAATTGGAAGCAATATCTGTATAATACTTATTGAAGGCCTCTGCAATATCGGATGGGCATCTCATTACTTTATTATTCATGTTTATGTAACTGAGATAAAAAAAAATTATAGTTATTTTTCAGCTGATTTATGGTTCTCCATATTTTGCGTGTATCATTTTTAAAGTTTGTAAATATCGACATATAGTATGAAATTTTATGATTTTTTATAATCCTATTTAGGACATTGCGGTATTTTTTTATAATAACATTCAGAGACAACACTTATTTTATAGTCCTTAAATAGATTATTTTTGGTCTTGACCGATTTAATTACAGCTGACGTTATCCAAGGGTTATGTAGCCGATTTTCAGAAATATATTTTGTTTTTATTGGGAAACATTCATTGTATAAATTACTCAGTTTGTCTAGAAATGTATTAAAGTTTAAATTTATATCTTGTGAAGATAAGAGTGTGTTCCATAATATGGTGTGAAGTTTTTGAGAGAAAAGCTCCTTATTATTAGGAGTTACATTTCTGAATTCTATTTTATTGAGCTTTGATTTTTTGGGGGGAAGGAAATATTTAAGAAAATAGGAAGATGGTCCGAAATGGGAAAGTGTACAATACCTGTGGTAAACTTTCCACAAAAATGAGTGTATATATGGTCTAGGAGAGAAGGGTCACCCAAATTTAAACTATCTGGAAATCTAGTGGGTCTGGAGATGTGAGGAACAAAATTTAAAGTTTGAATGTTTGCTAGAAAGTTATTTGTTGGTGTATGGGTTGTATGCTCAAGTAAGTTTATATTAAAGTCTCCTATGAGTATTATTTTATTCTGTTTTGCTTTGTCTTGTAATGCTGTATTTATGACATTCGTGAATTCGTCTACTGCAATATGTTTACTATTTGGTCTATATATTGCACAAATCAGAAAACTGATAGATTCAGTAATAATTCTAATAGTAAGTAATTCAATGTCATTATTGATACATGTTAAATCATATTGTTGTTCAGATTTTAAATTGTCAGAAACATAGATAGAAACACCTCCTTGAGCCCTAGTGTTCCTGACAAGATGATAGGAGTGATACCCAGGAAATTCATGAAGATGTTTGTTATTATCAGTCAGCCAAGTTTCTGTGACAGCTATGATATCTGGAGATGAATTGAGGCATTTTAGGAATGATTGGATATTATCAGTATTTTTAGTTAATGATCTTGAGTTTATATGAAAAATTGTTAGTTTAGTAGAATCCTGGGTCGAAATGAGATCATTGTAAGTTGATATATCATAATACTTTGAAAGAGAGTTAAAGTCCATGTGGCCATGCATCTGATTTATGATTTCCATATTAACGTCATTTTCTGAGTCAATGTCAATATCATTGAAAAGAGTATGAAAAAGGTTAGACATTATCTATATTAAAGTAAATTATCGATACAAAGAAAAGTGAGAAATGCAGTCAGTTAAGCTGCACCGGGTGTGTCATACTGTGATGTTGGAAAATTTAAGTCACGCCAGGACGTGAGAACAAAAGTGAATAACTTATATTACTGCAGTAACAGTAGTAGCAGGAGCAACAACAATAATAATAATAATAATAATAATAATAATAATAATAAAAATAATAATAACAATAATAATAATTATCATAATCATAACCGTAATAATAACGAAAATAAATAATAATAAAAATGAAAGAAAAAAAAAATATGAAAAAAAACAACAACTAAATAATAATGATGAAATAATAAAATAATAATAATGAAAAAAAAACTAAATAATAATGATGCAATAATAAAATAATAATAATGAAAAAACAACTAAATAATAATGATGAAATAATAAAATAATAATAATGATAATAACAATAATAGGCATAATAATAATAGTAATAGTAATAACAATAGCAATAGCAATAATAATAATAATAATAATAATAATAATAATAATAACAACAGTAACAATAGTAACAATAATAATAATAATAATATAATAATAATAATAATAATAATAATAATAATAATAATAATAGCAATAATGACAATAATAATAGTAATAATAATAATAATAATAATAATAACAATAATAATAATACATCACCATAATAATAATAATAGATAATAATAATAGATAATAATAATGATAATAGTAATAATGACAATAATATTAATTTGTAATAGTATAGTGTTTTAGCATGTATAAAATTTTAACATACAATAATATAGTAGGAATTGGAGGTTTATCATGTAGCATAAATAAAAATAGGTAACAAGAGTAGTAATAATAGTTACAACAATAATAATATTAGTAATAATAATAATGATAATAGTGATAACAATAATAATAATAATAATAATAATACAATAATAATAATAATAATAATTACCATCACCATTACAACTATAATAACAATAATAAAAGAAAGTAATGAAAATAATACTAATAATAACAACAATAATAATAATAATAATAATAATAATAATAATAATATTAATAATAATAATAGCCATAATAATAGCCATAATAATAATATAATAATAATAATAATAATAATAATAATAATAATAATAATAATAATAACAACAGGAATTATTAACAAAGATAGTAGCAATTTAACACATAGTAATTGTTTAATACACAGTAGCAGTAGTAATAGTAGTAGCAATAATAATAATAATAATAATAATAATAATAATAATAATAATAATAATAATATAATAAGAAAAGTTGTTAGAAATAATATGAAATAAAGTAGAATAGCACTCACAAAAATATATGAATATTTGTATATTATGAGAATAGTAGTAGTAGTAGTAGTAGTAGTAGTAGTAGTAGTAGAGACAGTACAGTAGTAATAATATTGGTAGTGGTCGCTAATATAGGTAATAGTAATAATAATAATAATAATAATAATAATAATAATAATAATAATAATAATAATAATAATAACAATAATAATAATAATAATAATACCAATAATACTAATACTACTGATAATAAAAAAAAATAAAAAAAAAAAAAAAATAATAATAATAATGAAAATAATAGTAATAACTGATAATAATAATAACAAAAGGTAATAATAGTAATTTATAATAGTATAGTGTTATAACATATATAATACTTTAACATAATTATAATAATATAGTAGTAAATAATTAGTAATTTATCTTGTAGCAGCAGCAGAAATAGGCAAAAAACAATAGTAATAATAGTTATAATAGTAATAGTTACAACAGCAATAAAAACAGCAATGATAATAATAATATAATAATAATAATAATAATAATAATAATAATAATAATAATAATAATAATAACAACAACAATGTTAATAATAATAATAACAATAATAAAAATAATAAAGATAATAATTACCAAAACTACCATCACCATTATGACCACCATAATAACAATAACAATAATAATGAAAATTATGAAAGATAATAATAATAAAAATAATAATAAAAATTATGAAAGATAATAATAATAATAATAATAATAATAATAATAATAATAATAATAATAATAATAATAATAATAATAATAGGAATTTATACTAATGAAATAAATTATTTATAATAATAGTAGTAGTTTAACACATAGTAGTTGTTTAACGCACAGTAGTAGTAGTAACAGTAGCAGTAATAACAGAAGTAGTAGTAATAATAATAATAATAATAACAATAGTAGTAATAATAATAATAATAGTGTAGCAGAATATTTACGGCAATATTAGCAATATGATGGTGGTGTCACTAGTAGTTGATGAAGATGTAATAATAGTAGTAATATACATAGGCATTTACCTTGGTGGTAACAACGATAGTAGTAGTAGTAGTAGTAGTAGTAGTAGTAGTAGTGTAGTAGTAGTAGTAGTAGTAGTGTAGTAGTAGTAGTAGTAGTAGTAGTAGTAGTATAGTCGCTGCTGTTGTTGTCGCTGCTGCCGTTGTCGCCGCAGAGCTCTGTGTCGCCGCTGCTGCCGGTGTTGTTGTTGCAGCAGTAGTCATCATCATAGGTGGATTCATGATTATCTTCGGCGTGTCACTATTTAGGTTGATGATGCACTCTGCTGGTATGTGTCCATCATCTCGGGGTACTTTTCAAGGAAGGTTGTTAATTGCTTCTCATCAATAATTGTATGTTTAATTGTAGAATTTCTTAGTTTTATTGTGATTCTGCCATCTTGAGTGTGTGTGTGTGTGTGCCTGTGCCTGTGCCTGTGTCTGTCTGTGTGTGAGTGTGTGTGTGTGTGTGTGTGTGTGTGTGTGTGTGTGTGTGTGTGTGTGTGTGTGTGTGTGTGTGTGTGTGTGTGTATTCATCTAGTTGTATTTTACAGGGCCAGAGCAACGCTCGTATGGCCCCGTCTCCATATCAACATTTTTATCATTCATCCTTAGTGCTTAGTTTTTGGCCAAAGCCAGCACCCCGGGAAGCAGGTCACAAACCCCGGCTAACACCCGGTACCCATTCACTGCTGGGTGGACAGGGGCTTGGGTTTTAAGGAAACAACCCATCTGTTTCCGCTCCGCCCGGGGATCGAACTCGGGACTTCTCGGTTGTGAACCGAGCGTGCTTCTTCTACACTATGGAGTACCGTTGTGTGTGTGTGTGTGTGTGTGTGTGTGGTGTGTGTGTGTGTGTGTGTGTGTGTGTGTGTGTGTGTGTGTGTGTGTGTGTGTGTGTGTGTGTGTGTGTGTGTGTGTGGTGTGTGTGTGTGTGTGTGTGTGTGTGTGTGTGTGTGTGTGTTGTGTGTGTTGTGTTTAAGTGTGTTAATTTAGTTTTTTGTTTCTCTCGCAAAAGTTTGAAGTGACAAGGTCCGCTTTTATTCA
>JACEEZ010020231.1:320175-325175 GCA_016584305.1 Chionoecetes opilio
ATGTGTGTTTTTTGGTTTTTGTGGGTTTTTGGTTATTGTGGGTTTGGTTTATGGGTGGTTTTTGGTTATGTGGGGGTTTTTGGTTTATGTGTGGTTTTTTGGTTATGTGTGTGTTTTTTTTTTTTTTTTGGCGTTTTTTAAAATTGGGTGTGGGTTAGGGTGTGGTGTTGGTTATTTTGGGGGTTTTTGGGTTATGTGGGGTTTTTGGTTTGGGGTTGGTTTGGTTTTTTGGTACTTTTGGTTTGGTTTTGTGGGTGTTGGTTAGGTGGTGGGGTTATGTTGGGTTGGTTATGTGGGGTTGTTTGGTTATGGTGGTTTGGGTTTAATGTGGGGGGTTTGGGTTTATGTGTGGTTTTGGGTTTAGGGTGTTTTTTGTTTTTTTATGTGGGGTGTTTGGTTTTGGGTGGGGTTTGGTTTGGGGGTTTGTGGGGTTTTGGGTTTTATGTGTGGGGGTTGGTTATGTGTGGTGTTTTGTTTGGGGTGTTTGGTTATTTTGGGGTTTTTGGGTTTATGTGTGGGTGGTTATGTGTGGTTTGGTTATGGTTTTTATTTTTGTGTTGGGTTATGTGGGGTTTTGGGTTAGTGTGGGTTGGTTATGTGTGGTGTTTTTTTATTTGTGTTTTTGGTTTATTTGTTTTGGTTTGGTTGGGGTATGTGTGGTTTTTGGTTATGTGTGGTTTTTGGGGTTAGTGGGGGTTTTGGTTATGTGTGGTTTGGTTATTGGGGGGTTTTGGTTATGTGGGTGTTTGGTTATGGGGGTGTTGGTTATGTGTGGGGGTTTGGTTATGGGGGGTTTGATTTTGGGTTTGGTGTTTGGGGGTTTTGGGGGGGGGGGTTTGGTTTATGTGTGTTTTTGGTTTATGTGTGGTTTGGGTATGTGTGTTTTTGGTTATGTTGGTTTTGGTTTTATGTGTGGGGTTGGAAATGTGGGGTGTTGGTTATGTGGGGTTTTTTTTTTGGTTATGTGTGTTTTTGGTTATTGGGGGTTTTTGGTTATGTTTTGGGGTTGGTTATGTGTGGTTTGGGGTTAGGGTGTGGGTTGTTTGGGTTTTTATGTGTGGGTGGTTATGTGGGGGTTGGGGTTTTATGTGTGGTGTTTGGTTATGTTTTTGCGGTTTGTTTTGTTTTTGGTTTTGTTTTTTGGTGGGTTTAGTGTGTGTTGGTTATGTGTGGTGTTTTTAGTGTGGTTTTGGTTTATGGGGGTTTTTGGTTATGTGTGGTTTTGGTTATGTTTGGTTTTATGGGGGGTTTATGTGTGGTTTTGGTTTTGGTGGGGGTTGGTTTTGGGTTGGGGTGTTTTGTTTGGTTTTTTTGGTTTTTTTTTTTTGTGGGTTGGTTATGGTAGTTTTTGGGTTTTGTGTGGTTTTGGTTACGTTTTGGGTTGGTTAGTGTGGTGTTTTTATGTGGGGTGTTGGTTATTTGGGGTTTTGGGTTTAGTGTGGTGTTGATTATGGGGGTTTTGGTTGTTGGGTGTTGGTTATGTGGGGGTTTTGGGTTTTATGTGTGGTTTTGGGTTATGGTGGTGTTGGTTATGGTGGGGGGTTTTTTTTTGGGGGTGTTGGTTATGGTGGTTTTGGGTTTTTTGGTTTTTTGGTTAGGTGTGGTTTTGGTAGTTTGGTTTTGGGTTTAGGGGGGTTTTGTTGGTTATGTGTGGTTTTGGTTATGTGTGGGTTTTATGTGGGGGTTTTTGGTTGGTGGGGGTTTTGGTTTATGTGGGGGTTTTTGGTTTTGTGGGGGTTTTTGGTTATTTTTTGGGGTTTTTTTATGTGTGGTGCTGGTTAGTGTGGTTTTTGGTTATTTTGTGGTTTTGGTTATGTGTGGTTTTTGGGTTATGTGGGGGGTTTTGGGTTTTAGGGTGTTTTTTGGTTATTTGGGGGGTTTGTTAGTGTGGTTTTGGTTATGTGGTTTTTGGGGTTTAATGGGTGGTGTTGGTTAGGTGGGGTTTTTGGGTTATTGTGGTTTTGGGTTTTAGTGGGGGTTGGGGTTTATGTGTGTGTTTGGTTGTGTGTGGTGTTGGTTATGTGGGGTTTTGGGGTTTAGGTGGTTTTTGGGTTTATTGTGGGTGGGGTTTAAATTGTGTTTTTGGTTTGTTGTGTGGTGGGTTATGTGTGGTGTTGGTTAGGTTTGGTTTTATTTAGTGTGGTTTTTGGTTATGTGTGGGGGTTTGGGTTGGGGTTTGGTGTGGTTATGTTTTGGTTTTGGGTTTTTGTGGGTTTTGGTTATGTGTGGGGTTTTTTGGTTTGTGGGTTTGGGTTTAGGGGGGGGTTTTGGGGTTATGTGGGGTTTTTATTTATGTGGGGGGGGTTATGTGTTTTTTTTGGGTTTTATGTGTGGTTTTGGGTAGGGTTTTGGGGGTTGGTTATGTGTGGTTTGGGTTTGTTTTTGGTGTTGGTTTTTGTGTGTGTTTGGTTTATTGTGGTTTTGGGTTTTAGTGTGGTTTTGGTTATTTTGGGGGGTTGGTTAGGTGTGTTTGGTTATGTGTGGTTTTGGGTTTTAGGTGTTTTTTGGGGTTTATGTGGGGTTTTTGGGTTTATGTGGGGGTTTTGGGTTTATATGGGTTGTTTTGGTTTATGTGGGGTTTTGGGTTATTTTGGTTTTTTGGTTTATGTGTGGTTTTGGGTTTATGTGTGGTGTTGGTTATGGGGGGGTTTTGGTTAGTGTGGTTTTTGGTTAGTGTGGGGGTTGGTTATGGGGGTTTTGGTTATGGGGTGTGTTGGTTATGTGTGGGGGTTTTTGTGGGGGTTGTTTTTTATGTGTGTGTTTGGTTGGGGTGGTGTTGGTTATGTGTGGTTTTTGGGTTGGGTGGTTTTGGGTTATGTGGGGGGTTGGGTTTATGTGGGTGGGGTTTATGTGTAGTTTTTTGGGTTTATTTTTGTGGGGTTGGTTATGTGGGGTTTTGGGTTATGTGGGGTTTTGGGGGTTATGTGTGGGTGGTTTTGGGGTGTAGGTTTATGGGTGGTTTTGGGGTTAGTGTGGTGTTTGTTATGTTTTGGGTTTTTGGTATCCGTGGGTTTTGGGTTTATGTGTTGGTGGGCTATGGAGGTCCCTGGTACGCGATGAGGTGTTGGGCCAACCTAATGCACACATTTTTTTCTATCATGAAAATAAAAAATTTAATTATGCATTAATGTTTAATTAAAAAATTAGTTTTTTTATTGGCAGCTCGCGCACCGATGACCCTTTGGAAACCCAATTTTCCCGCCAAAAATTTAATAACTACCCCTAAATATTGTGGGATTTGAGCGGGAAATTTGACATGAAAAAGTAGGCTGTAAAAAATCAATGGGGGTCGTGCAACAAACGTTTTGCGTTTTAGAAAAAGCCCTTAAGAGTAATTAGCGTAAACAAATTTCCTAAATTTGTCGGGTTTTGAGTTTAAAATTTTGGACAGAAAGTAGTGCTGTAAAAAATCAAGGGGGGTCTTTTCCAACAAAGGGTTATGCGAAAAGGAAAAGGGCCTTTAAAGGGATTAATTAGCGTAAAATAACCCAAAAAATTGTCAGATTGACCCCTGAAATTTTAATGCCAGTAGTGCTGTCAAAATCAAGGGGGCGGGGAAAACAAAATTTTTGGGTTTAGAAAAAAACCCTTTAAAGAGTAATTAGGTAAGATTTAATTGGGGGAAAAACGGGGCTGTGCCACGTTCCAGCCGCAAAAAACTGACCCAAAAGCAAAGGGCCAGACCCTGGACCCCTATACTTGTTTTTAAAATTTTTATTGTAGGGAACCTTTTTAAATATCACTTTTGAGGCCTAAAAAAATTTGTTTTTCCCATATAGTGGGCCCACCCAAGCAATTCATATTGATAATATAAACTGATGTTTATTTATGGGGAATAAAAATTTGAATTTGGGTTTTAATTTGAGAGTGATGTAAGGAAGGAAGCGAAGGAAAAGCAGGGAAGATGGGGCGGGGAGGGGCCGGTAACCCGGGGGGAAATGGGGGGGGCGGGCCCCCGGGGGGGCGTCCCGTCTACCTGGCCATTGTAAACAAAAAAACTTTAAGGAATTTCTCGGTTTTAAAAAAAAATTTGGGGGTTTGGGGCACTTTTATGGGGGTTTGGGGGGGTGGGGGTGGGGTGGTGGGGGGTAAGGGGGTTGGGGGTGGTGGTGGTGGTGGTGGTGGTGTGGTGGTGGTGGTGGTGGGATGGGGGTGGGGTGGGTGGTAATTGGGGGGGATGGGGGGGGTGGGGGGTGGTGGTGGTGGGGGTGGGGGGGGGGTGGTTTATTTGGGGGTGGGGTGGGGATGGGGGGGGGTGGTGGGGGGGATGGGGGGGTGGTGGTGGTGGTGGTGGGGTGGTGGGGGGTGGTGGGGTGGGGGTGGTGGTGGTGGGGTTTGGGGGGGGGGGTGGTGGGGTGGGGGGGGTGGTCGTGGGGTCGGGGTGGTTTTTTTGGGGGTTTGGGGGGGGTGGTGGGGGTGGTGGGGGTGGTGGGGGGAGGGGTTTGGGGGTGGTGGTTGGTGGGTGGTGGTCGGGGGTCGTGGGGGGTGGTGGTGGTGGTGGGTGGGGTTGTGGTGGTGGGGGTGGGGGTTTGGGGGTGGTTTGGGGGTGGTGGGATGGGGGGTTGGGGGGTGGTGGTGGTGGTGGTGGTGGTTTATGGTTTGGGATGGTTGTGGTGGTTTGGGGAAAGGGTGAGGTGGGGGGTGGGGGGGTGGTGGGGGTGGGGGGGGGGGTGGTGGGGGGTGGTGGTGGTGGGGGGTGGTGGTGGTGGTGGTGGTGGGGGTGATGGTGGGATAAAGGGGAAAGGGGGTGGTGGGGGGTGGTGGGGGTGGTGGTGGTGGTGGTGGTGGGGGGTGGGGGTGATGGGGGTTTGGGGGTGGTGGTTGTGATGGTGGTTTGGGGGTGGTGGGGGTGGGGTGGTGGGGGTGGTGGTTTGGGGGTGGTGGTGGGGGGGGGGTGGTGGTGGGGGTGGTTTGGGGGGAAAAAATGGGGGTGGTGGTGGTTTGGGGGGGTGGGGATGGGGGGGTGGCGGTGGTGGTGGGTGGTGGTGGTGGTGGTGGGG
>JACEEZ010020231.1:330175-342675 GCA_016584305.1 Chionoecetes opilio
TACAAAAAGCTTCGACATGGTCGTGACGTCACGAGTCATACAGGCGCGGGAGGCTACGAAGGCTGTGTACGGTGTGTTTACCTGTAATGACACCAGCAAAGCCAAATGTCAAAGAAAAGGGGAAATAGACATCATTGGTGCTATGTGCCAATGTGCACTAACACTGGCAGGTCAACACCAGGAAAGATATTCATCTCAATTTCCAAAGATTATAAGATAAGGAAGCGATGGTGGCTGGCTAGGCCGCTTGTTTGATTTGATTTGATACATTTATTAGGACAAAAAAGTACATACAGACACATATGTGCTAAGGCCTACTTAGAGACACACATGAGAGGGATATACCGTTGTCCCAAAAGGACGTGGGTGCTTAGGCAGTCCCCATCCTGAGCATACCGATCATACGTACATTACTAAATACTGCATAAATGTGATAAGAATGACTTACATAAAAGTTAGGCTGTCCAGCATTGTACATAAATATATCTACCATTACATTACCATCTATAACATATACTATTGCTTTACTTTATTTTATTTTATCCCATATCTTTACTATTATCCCATATTATATATATATATATATATATATATATATATATATATATATATATATATATATATATATTATATATATATATATATATATATATATATATTATATATATATATATATATATATATATATACATATATATATATACATATATATATACATATAAATATATACACATATAAATACACATACACATATACACACACATAAACAGATATACGTAGATACATACATACATACATACATACATACATACATACATACATACATACATACATACATACATACATACATACATACATACATACATACATACATACATACATACACATATGCATATGTACACATATATACATATGCATACATATATATACATACACACACATATACATACATACATACACACATACGTATACATACTACATACACATGCATGCACACATGCATACATATGCACACATGCATACATATACACGCATACATACACACACATATACATTCACATATACAGATATACATATACACACATACATGCATATACAGACATATACACACATACATACATATACCCATAACTACATATACACACATACATGCATATACAGACATATACACACATACATACATATACCCATACCTACATATACACACATACACACATATACATACACACATACATACACGATTGCATTATTATCCATATTTACTATATCTACTATTTTGCCGTTGCACTTATCCTGATCCCATAAGACGCTGGAGGCTGGTTTTCCGTAATGCCGCATCAACCTGACCGTTGTTTGTCATCCAGATAACTTGGTCCGTGACATTATCTATATCGGGATGTCTGAAAGTTGCCAAAGATGGACACTGCAGTATGTAGTGTTGTAAGGTGTGGGACCTGAGCTGCTGGTACAATCTACATTTTTTGTCGTCCTCGGGCACGTTCATCCCCAGTTCCCAGTAATAGAGGGACCCCAACCTAAGTCTCGTGAAGACTGTGTCTTTCCATTTATTTCTGTGGGTGCCGTATGAGAAGTGTGTCTGCAGTGCAACATTTGTATAGTGTGCCATGAGCGGATGGTTGGCATATTTGTTTTCTATCCTGGCTTTGTCAGTGTCGTTTTTAATGTCCCTAATCTGAGTCTTGACTTGTCTCATAGACAGCCGCTTGTGTATGGTGGATGTACACGCCCGGTGTTGTGCGAAATCTTGTCAGCGCGAAATCCTGCAGACCCCTCCATTCATCATTTATGATGATTAAATAGGGAATTAAGTTTAGTTATTTAAATCATGTTTTCCTTGAATAACTCAAAACTATGATAGTTACGTAAAACATGTAAAATTAATAAACAGAGTGGATCAAGGCCTTTCATTTGAGCTATAATAAAAAAAAAATCGGGTGGTAATTAATTGAGAAAATCAAATATGATATTGTTATAATATAATGATATACCTTTTTTTATCGAAACATAAAAAGAATTGAGATAGCGATCATACCATCTAATAGAACATCTCAAGATTAACATTTGCTTCCTTATTACTGCTTCCTCCAGGTGTCAGGTGGCTTAGGGAACCACGCAAGCCACTTCAAGCCACCTTAACAGGATATCATGCCAGAGAAGCCCCCCCCCCCATCACCCTCCTCGGCGCACCTGTCGCCCGCCTGCCAGGAATACGTCGCTAATCGCATTACCGGTGTACTTAAGAGACCCGACGCGCAGGACACAAACAGCTTCCCGAGGCTCCAGCGCCGAGGCACGTGTGAAAAGTGTACCCTATGTGTGGGTGTGTGCGTGTGTGTGTGTGTGTGTGTGTGTGTGTGTGTGTGTGTGTGTGTGTGTGTGTGTGTGTGTGTGTGTGTGTGTGTGTGTGTGTGTGTGTGTGTGTGGGTGTGTGTGTGTGTGTGTGTGTGTGTGTATTCATCTAGTTGTATTTTACAGGGCCAGAGCAATGCTCGTGTGGCCCCGTCTCCATATCAACATTTTTATCATTCATCCTTAGTGCTTTGTGTTGGCCGAAGCCAGCACCCCGGAGAGCAGGTCACAAACCCCGGCTAACACCCGATACCCATTCACTGCTGGGTGGACAGGGGCTCTGGCTTTAAGGAAACAACCCATCTGTTTCCGCTCCGCCCGGGGATCGAACCCGGGACTTCTCGGTTGTGAACTGAGCGTGCTTCCCCTACACCACGAAGTACCCTATGTGTGTGTGTGTGTGTGTGTGTGTGTGTGTGTGTGTGTGTGTGTGTGTGTGTGTTGTGTGTGTGTGTGTGTATGTGTGTGTGTGTGAATCTCTCTCTCTCTCTCTCTCTCTCTCTCTCTCTCTCTCTCTCTCTCTCTCTCTCTCTCTCTCTCTCTCTCTCTCTCTCTCTCTCTCTCTCTCTCTCTCTCTCTCTCTCTCTCTCTCTCTCTTTCTCTCTTCAGACGACAATAAATAAGAAACTGGTTTTTTTTCGAATATCAAAAGGAAACAAGAAAAAATAAAGTCATCAAACAGAATACAGGTTTTCCCGACAATAATACACACTCTCGCCCCTCAACTTAAAGACTTCGACTACTGAATATTTTGCTTATCATTTTTTCTAACAATTTACTTCATATTTCTTTTGCATATTTGACGGATTATGTATTTTGTTACTTCCATTCCTCCACTCCATCTCTTCCACTTCATTCCACACGATTCCTCTTCTCATCCTGCTCTACCCTGGTCGATAATTCAGTCAGTCAGTCAGTCAGTCAGTCGTAATCCACTACATTGCGAGGCTCTTATCACACGACCAGGAATTTGCGAGTTGACAAGTTGGATTAGCGAGGTGTCTGTTAAGCGTCTGCTGGTTGGTACATTTCCCTTTAAGTTGCGTTCGCCTGTCTCTCAGTCTCTCCGTCTCCCAGTCAGTCTGTGTGTGTCTCTGTCTGTCAAGCATTCACGCCATGAACTTATCCGTTTCGATTCAGTTTCCTGTTGAAGAAACTTGTATTATGCTTATTCTTCAGGTTGTTCCTCTCTCTCTCTCTCTCTCTTCTCTCTCTCTCTCTCTCTCTCTCTCTCTCTCTCTCTCTCTCTCTCTCTCCTCTCTCTCTCTCTCTCTCTCTCTCTCTCTCTCTCTCTCTCTCCTCTCTCTCTCTCTCTCTCTCTCTCTCTCTCTCTCTCTCTCTCTCTCTCTCTCTCTCTCGCTCTCTCTCTCTCTCTCTCTCTCTCTCTCTCCTCTCTCTCTTCTCTCTCTCTCTCTCTCCTCTCTCTCTCTCTCTCTCTCTCCTCTCTCTCTCTCTCTCATCTCTCTCTCTCTCTCTCTCTCTCTCTCTCTCTCTCTCTCTCTCTCCTCAACTCTTGCCTATCACTCTGCCTCAAAAAAAAAATTGCCTTACTTCCACCTTCCTCTCCTCTGCCAAACACCCTCTCGTCCCCTCAACCTGTCTCACACCACCCTCACTCAACCTGTCTCACACCACCCTCACTCATCTCCCCTCATACTAACACTCAAACCACAGTAATTCACCTTAATTCACTGCTAATCAAGGAATGTCAAGGACTGATGATGATAATGAAAGGAAATGGAGGTGATAGAAGGAAACATCTGAGCCTGGTAGGTACACAAAACAGGATTACCCTCGACAAAAGGTTAGATGTGTTGTTAGTTAGAAAGTTAGAAGGTTAAAGTTAGAAAGTTAGAAAAAGTTTAAAAAAAAAAAAAAAAAAATAGAAAGTTAATAGGTTAGAAGGGTTGTTAGAAAGGTTTAGTGTTGATCAGGGTTACGTGTCATCTTAGTACAGGTGAAAGTGATGCCACGAGGATGATTATAATGGTGAGGTGAGCGTGAAAATTACTATGTTTTATTGTGTGTTAGGGTGATGGTGATTATGACAGCTGAGAGCAAACAAACAAACAAAAAAGCAAACAAACTATACAAAATCAGTCTTTACCCGTTTGAAGTAATAAACGAGTAAGAAAGGAAGAATATTTGAAAATCGCCCGCCAACACCGTAACATCTGGCCTGTTACCTCAACAGGTTCCGAAAAAGGTTTGATTGAATTCCGCCGCGTCACCCCCCCCCCGCCCCATTGAAAGTAACAAGTTGCCAAAACACTACACACCTAAAGTAGTTGAGGGTTGTAAAGTTTAGTGATCAGGTACCGGCACTTACAGGAAGTATGCCACGAGGAGTTATAGAGGAGGGAGGTGAAATAATGTTAGTGTTAGGGTGATGAGATTAGAAGCGAGAGAGAAGAAACAGACAAAAAGAAAAACAAAAAAGGTTACCCGTGGAAAGAATAACGAAAGAAAGGAAGAAAAACTTGAAAATCGACCGCCAATACCTAAATTATATTTACTATTATAAAGGTTAAGAAAATAAGTATATATATTAATACCCCCCCCACCCCCCCCCACCCCCCCATAAATAAATATGAGACTTTTCATCACCCTTGATGAATCCAGAAGATAGGATAGAGTATAGGAGATAAGGATAGATAAATAAATAAAAAAATAGTATAAGATATATATATAAATAATAATAAAGATATAGATAAATATAAAAAAAATTATTATATATATATATATATATATATATATATATATATATTATATATATATATATATATATATATATATATATATATTAATATATATATATATATATATATATATATAATATATTATATATAATATGTATATATATATATATAATATATATATATATATAATATATATATTATATATATATATATATATATATAATATAATATATATATATATATATATATATATAATATATATATATATATATTATATATATATATATATATATATATATATATATATATATGACGCAATAAAGCAATCACCGGTGTTCCTGGGATGTTTGCCGCGAGGACCAATCACTAAGCAAAAATGAATAAATAAATAAATATACGCGTGCACTACAAACGAAATGGAAGGTAAAATATCACACAAGCAATAACAGAAGTAGATGTCGAGCTCTGAGGCTCTGATGACCGTCCGTAACCGTCCGTTAGGTGACCTTGACCTGACCTACAAAGTCATTTAAAAGGTCATCACTGAATTCCTAGCTTATGATACCCTATAACACAATGTATATCGCGCATATTTTGCAAGTTATTCCGTGAAAACTAATTCGACAATAGGTAAAATGATGATGATTATAATAATATAGATGACGACGACGATAATGATGATGATGATACGTTGGATATATAGTGGGGGGTTTTCTAAGTTCTATTTCAATGCCATTAAAAACCTACATTTATGAGTAATGTTCCTGAATGTTTCAATGTGACTATTTGAGAGTGGAGGATTACTTTTCCGTCCGCCTGTCATGTCAGTCCGTCTGTCTGTTAGTGTGTCAGTTATTGGTTCTCATGTCCCTCCTCCCCTCACAAAGCTGCACAACGACCCCCTCCAACCCCCAACCCCCACACACATATACAGGTGAGTTGAGGAAAGCTAGGTGAGGCATCGGGAAGAAGAATTACAGACTCCCAGTATAGTTAGAGGCAGTATGAAGGGTTTGGTCAAGGGTTGAGGGATGTGAGAGGTTCCTGGCGTGGTCTCAGCTTTAGGGTCTAAAAAAGGAGCATCGCGTCAACCTCCCAGCAACGGAATTAGGTGTTACGTGTTTACAAGGGATGAGGAGCCTCCGAGAGAAGGTCAAACACCCCATTGGCGGATAATGAAGTTTTGTTGACATGTCTAGAAGGGCGTAAGGGGAAGAAGAGAGAGAGAGAGAGAGAGAGAGAGAGAGAGAGAGAGAGAGAGAGAGAGAGAGAGAGAGAGAGAGAGAGAGAGAGAGAGAGAGAGAGAGAGAGAGAGAGAGAGAGAGAGAGAGAGAGAGAGAGAGAGAGAGAGAGAGAGAAGAGCAGAGAAAGAGAAGAGAAAGAGAAAGAGAAGAGAAGAGAGAGAGAGAGAGAGAGAGAGAGAGAGAGAGAAAGAGAAGAGAAAGGAGATAAGAGAAAGAAGAGAGAGAGAGAGAGAGAGAGAGAGAGAGAGATGATGAGAGAGAGAGAGAGAGGAGAGAGAGAGAGAGAGAGAAGAGAGAAAAAAGAGAGAGAGAGAGAGAGAGAGAAGAGAGAGAGAGAGAGAGAGAGGAGAGACGAGATTGGTGAAGATAAACAGTGCAGCATTACAACTATTCAGTATTCATAGCGCACGAAAATATAATTCAAGCAAAACACACTCGCACTTACAAAAACATGAATATCCGAAGCCATGAAACTTACAACGATAATAAAAAAAAAGACCAAAAAGACAGATTCACAATAACAAATGCAAACTGAAATGGTAAACTAATAAAAATATACGAAAAACTAAAACATATATGCACAAATATTCACGCCCCCCCACTCTACCTTCAACAATTCCCTCTCTCTCTTCTCCTCCCTCCTCTTTATCTACTATCTCTACTATCTCTATTCTCTGCTGTCTTTCATACTCTCCCTTTCCTCCTCCATTCTCTTATCTTCCCACTTCCATCTTTTTTTTCCTGTCATCCTTCTTACCCTCCTCCACCCTTCCCTTCCCACTTTTTTTTCCCTCTGTCATCCTTCCTACCCTCCTTCCCTCTCTCCACAAACAGACAGAAAGACAGGCGCGATGCTCAGAATAACGTCTTGGTAATGGCTCTCGACTGGACAACGCGAGAGCTGCCACGGCCTCTGGGCTCACATATTTTGTTCTCTTTATTTTCTTTTTACATCACAAAGGACTGGCCAAGGACACAACCAAAAGAGGTAGCACAAAACCCGCTTAGTTGCCAGTCCCTATAAAGAAGACAGTAAGAGAATAAAATAAAAAGACGGGTGGGCCAATTTAGTTCAGCACATGCACGCACACGCTCCCCCCCCCTCTCTCTCTCTCTCTCTCTCTCTCTCTCTCTCTCTCTCTCTCTCTCTCTCTCTCTCTCTCTCTCTCTCTCTCTCTCTCTCTCTCTCTCTCTCTCTTTCATTTTTTTCTCTATGCTTCCATCTCCAGAGAGAGAGAGAGAGAGAGAGACCTTTCCTGAAAATTTGGTTGAAATCGGGACAGAAATGGCGGACCCTTACCTGTACAGACGGACGGAAGAACAGACAGACAGACACACGGACATTCGGTGAATAAGTGTAAGATATTATCGTTATCATTATTATTGTTATTATTATTATTATTATTATTTTTATTATTATTATCATTATTTTTCTTTTCTTCATTAGCATAAGTCGAAATAAGTCAAATGTGCGATGGAAAAAGGTTGTTAACAAAAATGTGTAATTCAATTTTGATGGGAGTAGGCTCAAAAAATCGCAAATAAATCGTAGGTGGTAAGCGGCTTGGTCCCATGTCGATTGAATCATTTTGAAGGGGGTTTTTTGGTCTAAAGACACTTTTAACCCCTTCACACCCAGATTTTTCCTTTGCTATATAAAATTGTATGTTGTTAGCCATAAAATTACGAAAAGTGACTAAATATACCAAATTAGCTATTGGACAAGGATACTAAACAGGTCATATCTATAAAATATTGCTTATATTAACTAAAAATTTGTCTACTGGTAGCCAGATTACAATGGAAATTACGTTCTGGGTCTCAAGGGATTAAGAGTATTAGATTGCATGAAGAAACTCTGCGATAACGTCTTGCCGCATTTCACTAACTCCGTAGACTCATGGTCTTGCCGTTTGTGTGCGTGTGAGTGTGTGTGTGTGTGTGTGTGTGTGTGTGTGTGTGTGTGTGTTGTGTGTGTGTGTGTGTGTGTGTGTGTGTGTGTGTGTGTGTGTGTGTGTGTGTGTGTGTGTGTGTGTGTGTGTGTGTGTGTGTGTGTGTGTGTGTGTGTGTGTGTGTGTGTGTATGCATGCGTGTGTGTGTGTGTGTGTGTGTGTGTGCGTGCGTGCGTGCGTGCGGGTGGGCGTGCGTGTGTGTGTGTGCGTGTGTGTGTGAGTGCGTGTGTGTACTGTGTGTGTAGAGTACTGTCTAGAGTACGGCATGATAGTGAATCAGTCTAAAACTAATTTTTTTGTATTAAATGGCAGCCGTGACGACGCTGACCCGTTGGCAGTGAACGGTTTAAGTGTTCAACCTTGTAAGTCGTATGTTTATTTAGGGTCGCCGTTCACCTGCGATGGGTCGACATCTTCCGCTGTTAAGTTACATGCCAAGTTAAAAATGCCACACGTACTAAAATTTGTTTCTTTTGTGAAGAAAAATGATGATGTGCCATTTATTGTAAAAAAACGTGTTTTTGACGCAGCACTAATGTCAACACTTATGTATGGTGCTGAATCATGGTTTGGGGCAGATTTAAAACCTATGACTAAACTGTTTAACTGGTGTTTAAAGCAATTGTTGGGTGTGCGAAGGTCAACTTGCAATGATATATGTTACGTGGAATCGGGTTACCCACCCCTAAAAGATATGGTAAGTTCTGTGCAACATAAGTTTTTCCATAAAATGTGGCAAGAGCGATCAACTTATGATGATGACCCACTGACGTTTGCAATGAAGTTATCTATGAATATGGACACTGTCACCGGTAGATTAATAAGGGAGTTTGTGGACAGTGAAGTCAAAGATTGTACTGTAGATATGCAATGTGTAAGATCGAGAATTTCAGACAGTAATTCTACGAGAAGAGTGACATATAAAGAGATGAACCCTACTTTGAATGAGCATAATATTTACACTGATAGACACTTAGTTGATGAAAAGCATCGCCTGTCGTTTACACAGTTTAGGACAGGTGGGCATTGGCTAATATGTGAGACTGGAAGGTGGAATAGGAGAGGTCGCGGTCGCTTACCCTTGGATGAGCGACTGTGTGTATGTGGCCAAGTGCAGACTGAAAGACATGTGGTGGAACAGTGTACACTGACCCAACATGTCAGGGACATATACCAGTTCACTCTTATGGAACAGGTGTTTTCAAATAGATTTACCCTAGATGTGACCTGTAAAATAGCACACTGTATCTTGAGTGTGTATTACTGATGGCCAGTGCATATTCTATTCAATATTAATGGACTGCGATTATTGTGTAATAGTAATGATACAATAGTAATGATATTTTAATGCGGATAGCATTATATTGTAGTGTTAGTTACTAATTGCCAGCGTTGAGTTAATTTTACTTTTTGGACTACAGTTATAAAACTACATGTATAACTATGTATATGTGTATTATGTTCTGCTGTGGTCAATAAAACTATCTATCTATCTATCTATCTATGTGCGTGTATGTGTATGTGTATGTGTGTGTGTGTGTGTGTGTGTGTGTGTGTGTGTGTGTGTATGTGCATCTGTGTGCTTGGGGTCGATATTCTAATATAATATAGCAGTAGCCATGTGTCTGTGCCAGGGCCAGACCAAGAGCTACATGGGAGTCTACTTGCCTACACCCGTGTTCACGCACGGCCAACTCTACGTCAGCCTGTCAAGGGTTGGCTGTGCTGATGCCGTCGAAGTGTTGGCGCCCCGTGGAATCACACGGAACGTGGTCTACCCCAAGGCACTTTGACCAGTGACCAAAGACAGCAACAACACGATTGGAGTTTGCACTCACATTGTTGTCTAAATATATACTACTACTACAAACATCAATACATGGGTCCGAAGGGCCCACAAACACTTGTAATCATAGTAGTATAGTATAGTATAGTATTAGTATAGTATAGTTATAGTATAGTATAGTATAGTATATAATAGTATTGAGCCATATTGAAATGTACATATCATCATTAGTGCACACATAGATATAACATGTTAAGAAAATAATGCCATAGGGTCAAAACTGTGACCTTCCTTTCCTTCGTCATTTTATAGATCTGTTTGGTTGAAAAGACACTCTAAGCTAAAATAAAGCATTCAAGGCTGTGGTGCTTCTTCCACCAGCAGCCGGTCCTTCATGAGGGCAGTGGGGACTCACGGCGTCGACGACCCGGCTCAGAGAGGGCCGCTTCGAGGGCTCCTGGTGGATGCACTCGTCCACCAGTGGCTTCGTGAGCTCCACCACAAAGTCTGATTTGAAGTTAGCGAGCACCTTGGTCAGGAGCCTCCCCAGACTGAACACGTCGCTGGAGGGCTGCAGGGGCTGCCCGTCGGTCAGTTCCGGAGACCTGACCTGAGGCCGCTGCTTCTTCATGGCCTTCTGATTCAGACCGAAGAAGTCAAAGCCAAAGGTCTCACCGATGCGCGTGGCGAGTCCAAAGTCAATCAGGTGAAGAGCTACGCCGCTGCCGGAGTAGGTGACGGTGACATTGTTAGCCTTGAGGTCATTGTGCAGGAAGCAACGCTGACCCACCTCCCCCAGGCAGCGCGTGAGGCCCACCAGGGTGTCCAAGAAGGTCTCCACCGAGCACGACTCGTGCAAGAAGTCTGCGTAAGTGTGCCCTGCGTACTCCAGGATCACCCCCGGGGGCTGCGTGGACACTGCAAGGAGTCGAGGGGCCCCGCCTGCACCGTCCAACTCCTGAAACACCTGGGCCTCCCACAGCAGCATGTCCACTCTCTTCTGTAGGCTTCTCTTGCTGAAGCCGGCCTTCAGCACCTTCCTGACAGCCGTCTAACCCTTGAACAAGACGAGATCAACCAAACCAAAGGCCCCGTCGCCGACGCTCTCGGTAACCTCGAGGGCGCCCACCTCTGCCGCGGACAGGAAGGGAACCCGCTCCCTCAAGAAACTGTCATGCTCATTTTCCGCAGTATTCCCGTGAGAGGAGCTTTCCCCAGGGGCAGAGATATCGGGAGCTGCAGCCCCGTGTTGACTCTGCGACACAGGAGTCTTACGATCAGTAGACTTCATATCGACGTTTGTTTGTATTTCTTCAGACAGTCAAGGTGGCGTGTGAGATGCTCATGCCATCAACCTTCGTTTCAGGCACCCTCAATATTAAAAAAAAAAAATATATGATTTTCAACTTTACCTTTGTAGGATTCCAATCTTCACTACCCCGCCACTTAACTCCAACCTTCCACCCCCTGCACGCGAGACAACCAGGTTTTAATTTAATTTGGGGGGGATAGACAGGGGGGGGGAAAGAAGAATTGAGTTGAAGAAAATAAATTAGATAAAAATAATTGTAAAGCAAGAGAAAATGAAATACAGTATAAGAGCAAATAGATGGTGGGCGATCCACCTTGCTTTATATTAGATTATAATGATTTGCCACGCACTTCTACCACATTTGTTTTGTTGTTATATTTGGAAGGCATTGAATATATAATTTTTAAATTATTTTTTACCCCTTTTCCTTTTTCATTTTTGGAAAGTCAACGTTTTTAACTTTGTATTTGATTAATAAATTTATAAATTTACCAACCCAACTTCCTTAAATATATACACATACCCATATACACATATGCATCTACCCATTCATACACACATGGATTTATTCACACATGAATGGGGCGAGGCAGGGAAGGGCGATGCTGTGTTGGCAGGGACAACGTTCGTGCGTTCATCCCGGATTATCGTTTATGGATTAGTTTGTTTTTATTTTCCGTGTGATGTGGACTTATTTGGATCCAACAGCGTGTTGTGTGCGTGTGCGTGTGCGTGCGTGCGTGCGTGCGTGCGTGCGTGCGTGCGTGCGTGCGTGCGTGCGTGCGTGCGTAAGTGCGTAAGTGCGTAAGTGCGTGCGTGCGTGCGTGCGTGCGTGCGTGCGTGCGTGCGTGCGTGCGTGCGTGCGTGCGTGCGTGCGTGCGTGCGTGCGTGCGTGCGTGCGTGCGTGCGTGCGTGCGTGCGTGCGTGCGTGCGTGCGTGCGTGCGTGCGTGCGTGCGTGCGTGCGTGCGTGGTGTGTGTGCGTGTGCGTGTGCGTGTGTGTATAAGAGGCCTTGCACAATAATGTCTTCTTCAAATAATTACAGCCACGTCACTAAAAAGGTCTCATTACCAATTGATTTGCATATTTCTCTTTAACACTCGCGAGTAAAATTAATGTAGCGAGGTTTCAAAGAACA
>JACEEZ010020231.1:345175-385175 GCA_016584305.1 Chionoecetes opilio
TTCACTACCCCGCCACTTAACTCCAACCTGAACTCAACTCCAACCTCTCACCCCCTGCACGCGGGACAACCGGGTTCCAAGATGATCTACACTATGTATTAGCTCCATCCACCAATAGGACTCCTTCTGCTGTTCCAAGCTTCCTCGTCTCCGCCAATCAGAGTCACGCTAGGTGATGCACACTAAAGTACATTTTGGGTGAAACACCTCCAACGTGATAGAAGGGAGGCGAAGGGAGGCTGCTCCAAGGTTAACTCCACAATCTCCAAAAGTTATTCAGTAACTTCTTGCCTCTGGCCAGGCTGCATCTTTGTTTGCATTTCTCCAGACATTCTCGGTGTCGTGGGAGATGCTATAAAACATTAACCTTCATTTCAGACACCCTTAAAATATAGGTACTCATAATATTTAGGATGATGTAAATATTATTACCTCCGCCAACGAGGTTATGTGATCGGTTTGGTTTGTTTGTCTGTTTGTTAGCAGGATTACGCTAAAAATTACGGACGGATTTGCATTAAAATTTTACCACAGGTGAGGCTTGGCTCAATGTAGAAGTGATTATTTTTTTGTCGTCGATCCGTGTCCGGTTATGGATCCATGAAGATTTTTGGTGAATTCTTCAACATTGCAGGATAGGGGAAAATTTGACATTTTGAGTCATATCTTAACAAATACATGATTAGTTTGATGTCATTCTAATGTAATTCTGCTTTGCTGGACGCTACAATACATCCTCCCTCTACCTTAACAACTCAACTCAAAGGCGCCATTCATCCGGCTGAGGGTTTGTGCTGTTCCTCTCCTTTATTACCCTTGCCACAAGATTGCATCTTGTAATGGGTTTTTTTTATATATAATGAGACTAGTTTTCCTTTGGATTAAAATTTCCTTCGTTGTTAAAAGTGTACATTCTTGCTTACAACTAAGCAAGTCGTGTTTTCTTTGTTCAATCAATTCGTTTTAGTGACTCGACTGAACTTCCTGACGTTTTTGGTCATCATTAACATCTTTATCATAACTATATTCAATATCATCATTACTATCATCAATGTCACCCCTATCATTCTTATTATAATAATCGGTGCTACTTTAGTATGCGGTTTACCGCAGTACCGCAGTCTACAGTGGTGTGGGGTGTGATCTACCCCTACACTGGTCCACAGGTCCCCTACCCCTGCATCTGAAGGGATTAGTTACTGGTCCACATGTCGATCATAGGTCAGGTAGCTAACACAGGTCAGGTTATCATAATTGGTCCCCTACACCTGCATCTGAAGGGATTAATTTATGGTCCACAGGTCATTGGTCAGGTAGCTAACACAGGTCAGGTTATCACAGTTGTCCTATATAAGGTGAACAAAGATGACTCTCCTCAGTTTAGTCCCAAACTTCAACCTGCGTGTATTTCACTCCACAATGAAGCTGAAAGATTTTTACCCATCATTCATCACTCTGATGAATGGCCTGCATATGGAAGCTTAAATAATCTGGGTTATCGCCATAGTACAGGGAATCACCAAGAAAATTACGTGGATCCAGTAACAGGAGCAAACACTCAAGGCATAGAACGATCGTGGTTGGATGCCAAAACACGTATCTTAAAGAGCATGAGAGGTGTTAGCAAGGAACTGTTTCAGTCACACCTTAATCATTTTTGCTGGAAAGTGCTCAGAAAAGATGAACCTGATTTGTTTATAGCATTTTTGAACGATATTCGTAATGTATACCGCTAATTGTTTGATGTTATTGATGATGTTATGTTCTGATGTTGATGCTGATGTTATTGTTCATTAATAAATTGATTAATAAATAAATAAATTGTTATTCTCCATTAAGCCCATACATAGACCACTATATATACCTGGACTGCGCACGGAATATCGGCCTGTCGCGCAAGGGCCCGAAGTCGGAGGGCCGCTCGGATTCATATATATATATACGGATCATATAGACTGGTTTATCAGTATATATGATATACTGTAATCTTCGTAAATGTTTGTTCTATAATATTATCAAATAAAAAACAGTAAAACACGCTAAAGAAATACCATTACGAGACTATGAAGAAATATGCATGAACTTAATTTTCACTTCAACTCTTCGCCATTTAAAACTTTGCGAGTCAACTTTTATCATGAAGGGTATCAATAGAAGCGCAATTTTATTAGCTTTCCATTGCTATATTTCGTTATCTGATAAATGAATTAGAACTATGCATAAATTAGCGTTAACTAAATAAATAAAATCATCAATCTGGTAATTTTCCCGATTGATGAGGTTATTTATTTAGGTAACGCTAATTTATACATGGTACTAATTCATTTATCAGAAAACGAAATATATAAGTAAATAAATAACATCATCAATCGGGAAAATTACCCGATCGATGATTTAATTTTTTTATTTAACGCTACTTTATGCATGGTTCTAATTAACTTATCAGATAACGAAATACATCAATGGAAAGCTAATAAAATTGCGCTTCTATTGATACCCTTCATGATAAAAGTTGACTCGCAAAGTTTTAAATGGCGAAGAGTTAAGTGAATATTAAGTTCATGCATATTTCTTCATAGTCTCGTAATGGCATTTTTTTAGCGTGTTTTACTGTTTTTTATTTGATAATATTATAGAACAAACATTTACGAAGATTACGGTATACCATATATACTGATAAACCAGTCTATATGATAGTCCATAGACCACTATATCTCTTTGTCGGGCGCCCCGCGGGCCCCTATGCAGCCCAGCAATTCAAAACATTGTCGCGTGAACAGTCCAGGTATACAGTGGTCTATGGCCCATAGTATAGCGTAGTAGCGCAGTAGACCGCATACTAAAGTAGCACCTAATAATCACTTATGTGCCTGTGCATTGTCTTTATTGTTTCTCTCTTGACATTATTCCTGTGACGTCAATGCATACCTCTCCTCCCTCCTTCCCTCCCTCCCTATTAACTCCTTTCCTCCCCTTTCTCCTTCCCTCCCTTTATCTTTCCTTCTCTACCTCCTTTTCCACTCACCTCTTCCCCTCCTTCATCCTTCACCATTTACTCTCCTGTATTATCCTCTTCTCTCCTCCCTCCTCGTCCTCTCTTTACCTCCCTACCCACCCTCTCTGTCCCCCTCCCTTTCCTTCCCTCCCTCCCCTTCCCTCCCTTCCCTTCCCTCCCTTCCCTTCCCTCCCTTCCCTTCCTGCCTCAACTACCCATTAAGCCACAAGTTCCGACTCGTTAAGCAAACTTCACTCCTCACTCGCTGCCTTGTTTCACTTATTTTATAGTTTAAGCGTCGCTCCTCCTATTAAGTGAGTCTCTGGTGTGTGTGCTGAGTCTCCTGGAGGTACGGGAGGCTTAGACGAGGATGGCTGATGGTGGAGGTTGAAGGTAAGGGAAGAAAGGAAGAACGAAAAGGAAATGAGTAAAAAGGAAGGGAAGGGAAGGAATGGAAAGAAAGGGAAGGGGCAACGGGAAAAGAAAAGGAAGGGAAGGGAAGGGAAGGGAAGGGAAGGGAAGGGAAGGGAAGGAAGGGAAGGGAAGGAAAGAGAAGGGAAGGGAAGTGAAGGGAAGGGAAGGGAAGTGAAGTGAAGTGAAGGGAAGGGAAGGGAAGGGAAGGGAAGGGAAGGGAAGGGAAAGGAAGTTGTTGCCTGGTTCTGAAAGTGTCTGAGTGTCCTTGGGGGTAATATATGATGATATATGTGCGTTTAGTCAACTTATGCATAAATTACTCAGTTTTTCAGTTGTATCCTTGAGAACGGCGCCGCAACTGGCCTTTATTGAGGGTGAGGGGCGTGGTGTGGGCGTGGGTGAGGGGCGTGGTGTGAGAGTGGGTGAGGGGCGTGGTGTGGGCGTGGGTGAGGGGCGTGGTGTGGGCGTGGGTGAGGGGCGTGGTGTGGGAGTGGGTGAGGGGCGTGGTGTGGGCGTGGGTGAGGGGCGTGGTATCCCCCCCCACACACACACAACAAAAAAAAGGGTACCGAGTAAAACGTAGTGTAATTTGGGTGGAATAAAACTTGAAAGTTAAGAAAACAAAGTTCGATGCCACAAAAAAAAAAAAAACCTGGACGTTGGGAAAATAAAATACTCGGAACACAGACTTAAGAGGGAGAACTAATATAAAACCGGAGAAAATGGGTTTTATATTAATGGAAAAAAATTAAGTAAAATAATGAATGAAAGACTAATAGAAAAGGGAGAAAATTATTTGTATATTAAAGTAAATTAGTTGTATATTAAAGTAAATCAGTTGTATATGAAAGTAAATTAGTTGTATATTAAAGTAAATCAGTTGTATATGAAAGTAAATTAGTTGTATATTAAAGTAAATCAGTTGTATATGAAAGTAAATCAGTTGTATATTAAAGTAAATCAGTTGTATATGAAAGTAAATTAGTTGTATATCAAAGTAAATTAGTTGTATATTCAAGTAAATCAGTTGTATATTAAAGGAAATCAGTTGTATATTAAAGTAAATCAGTTGTATATGAAAGGAAATCAGTTGTATATTAAAGTAAATTAGTTGTATATTAAAGGAAATCAGTTGTATATTAAAGTAAATCAGTTGTATATTAAAGGAAATTAGTTGTATATTAAAGTAAATCAGTTGTATATTAAAGTAAATCAGTTGTATATTAAAGGAAATCAGTTGTATATTAAAGTAAATCAGTTGTATATTAAAGTAAATTAGTTGTATATTAAAGGAAATCAGTTGTATATTAAAGGAAATTAGTTGTATATTAAAGGAAATCAGTTGTATATTAAAGTAAATTAGTTGTATATTAAAGGAAATCAGTTGTATATTAAAGGAAATCAGTTGTATATTAAAGTAAATCAGTTGTATATTAAAGGAAATCAGTTGTATATTAAAGGAAATCAGTTGTATATTAAAGTAAATCAGTTGTATATTAAAGTAAATCAGTTGTATATTAAAGTAAATCAGTTGTATATTAAAGTAAATCAGTTGTATATTAAAGGAAATTACTTGTATATTAAAGGAAATCAGTTGTATATTAAAGGAAATCAGTTGTATATTAAAGTAAATCAGTTGTATATTAAAGTAAATCAGTTGTATATTAAAGTAAATCAGTTGTATATTAAAGTAAATTAGTTGTATATTAAAGTAAATCAGTTGTATATTAAAGTAAATCAGTTGTATATGAAAGTAAATTAGTTGTATATTAAAGTAAATCAGTTGTATATGAAAGTAAATCAGTTGTATATTAAAGGAAATCAGTTGTATATTAAAGTAAATCAGTTGTATATGAAAGGAAATCAGTTGTATATTAAAGTAAATTAGTTGTATATTAAAGGAAATCAGTTGTATATTAAAGTAAATCAGTTGTATATTAAAGGAAATTAGTTGTATATTAAAGTAAATCAGTTGTATATTAAAGTAAATCAGTTGTATATTAAAGGAAATCAGTTGTATATTAAAGTAAATCAGTTGTATATTAAAGTAAATTAGTTGTATATTAAAGGAAATCAGTTGTATATTAAAGGAAATTAGTTGTATATTAAAGGAAATCAGTTGTATATTAAAGTAAATTAGTTGTATATTAAAGGAAATCAGTTGTATATTAAAGGAAATCAGTTGTATATTAAAGGAAATCAGTTGTATATTAAAGTAAATCAGTTGTATATTAAAGGAAATCAGTTGTATATTAAAGGAAATAAGTTGTATATTAAAGTAAATTAGTTGTATATTAAAGTAAATCAGTTGTATATTAAAGTAAATCAGTTGTATATTAAAGGAAATCAGTTGTATATTAAAGGAAATCAGTTGTATATTAAAGTAAATCAGTTGTATATTAAAGGAAATCAGTTGTATATTAAAGTAAATCAGTTGTATATTAAAGTAAATCAGTTGTATATTAAAAGAATCAGTTGTATATTAAAGTAAATCAGTTGTATATTAAAGTAAATCAGTTGTATATTAAAGGAAATCAGTTGTATATTAAAGTAAATCAGTTGTATATTAAAGGAAATCAGTTGTATATTAAAGTAAATCAGTTGTATATTAAAGTAAATCAGTTGTATATTAAAGGAAATCAGTTGTATATTAAAGTAAATCAGTTGTATATTAAAGGAAATCAGTTGTATATTAAAGTAAATCAGTTGTATATTAAAGTAAATCAGTTGTATATTAAAGGAAATCAGTTGTATATTAAAGTAAATCAGTTGTATATTAAAGGAAATCAGTTGTATATTAAAATAAATTAGTTGTATATTAAAGGAAATCAGTTGTATATTAAAGGAAATCAGTTGTATATTAAAGGAAATTAGTTGTATATTAAAGGAAATCAGTTGTATATTAAAGGAAATTAGTTGTATATTAAAGGAAATTAGTTGTATATTAAAGGAAATTAGTTGTATATTAAAGGAAATTAGTTGTATATTAAAGGAAATCAGTTGTATATTAAAGGAAATTAGTTGTATATTAAAGGAAATCAGTTGTATATTAAGGAAATCAGTTGTATATTAAGGAAATTAGTTGTATATTAAAGGAAATTAGTTGTATATTAAAGGAAATTAGTTGTATATTAAAGGAAATCAGTTGTATATTAAAGGAAATTAGTTGTATATTAAAGGAAATCAGTTGTATATTAAAGGAAATTAGTTGTATATTAAAGGAAATCAGTTGTATATTAAAGGAAATCAGTTGTATATTAAAGGAAATTAGTTGTATATTAAAGGAAATCAGTTGTATATTAAAGGAAATTAGTTGTATATTAAAGGAAATTAGTTGTATATTAAAGGAAATCAGTTGTATATTAAAGTAAATCAGTTGTATATTAAAGTAAATTAGTTGTATATTAAAGGAAATTACTTGTATATTAAAGGAAATCAGTTGTATATTAAAGTAAATTCGTTGTATATTAAAGTAAATTAGTTGTATATTAAAGTAAATTAGTTGTATATTAAAGTAAATCAGTTGTATATTAAAGTAAATTAGTTGTATATTAAAGTAAATCAGTTGTATATTAAAGTAAATCAGTTGTATATTAAAGTAAATCAGTTGTATATTAAAGTAAATTAGTTGTATATTAAAGGAAATCAGTTGTATATTAAAGTAAATCAGTTGTATATTAAAGTAAATTAGTTGTATATTAAAGTAAATTAGTTGTATATTAAAGTAAATCAGTTGTATATTAAAGGAAATCAGTTGTATATTAAAGGAAATCAGTTGTATATTAAAGAAAATTAGTTGTATATTAAAGAAAATTTGTTGTATATTAAAGTAAAATAAGAAAAAAAAGTAAAAAAAGAATGGAAGACTAACATAAACGAGAGGAAATCAGTTGTATGTCAAGGAAAGGTAAGAAAAATATCTTAACTCCAATTTTATGACTGCACCCCTCTCTCTCTCTCTCTCTCTCTCTCTCTCTCTCTCTCTCATCTCTCTCTCTCCTCTCTCTCTCTCTCTCTCTCTCTCTCTCTCTCTCTCTCCTCTCTCTCTCTCCTCTCCTCTCTCTCTCTCTCTCTCTCCTCTCTCTCTCTCTCTCCTCTCTCTCTCTCTCTCTCTCTCTCTCTCTCTCTCTCTCTCTCTCTCTCTCTCTCAGATACAGTCACATGGGTAAAACAAAAGAGATAGATAGAGAGAGAAAGAGTGTGGGGAGTTAAAAAGAATGAAATATACACGGGCTGGGCAGAGCGTTTATGGCTTGTGGTCTAAAAAAGTGGCGGGAAACATTATCCAATTAAGGTGATTACTCCCGAAACGTCTTAATCCCCTGGTTAGTTCGGCCATCCTCCACCCCTTCCCTTTCCCTCTAACCCCACACACATTATCACCTACCGCGCCGTGATCCAAATTAGATCATCCTTCCCCCACTTCCCCCTCTCCCCCTCCTCCAACACACTCAAAAAGGCACATGAGAGAGGGATAAGTAAGAATATATATAATATGATCCGATGAACATGAAACAATCTGTTGTCTAAAAAGGAAAACAAATTAAACATACCAAAAATAAACCTGATATTCTAACGTATTGAAGAACAAGAAGCAGCGGGAGAAAGTTGAGAGTATTGTAACACTCACCCACTCGTTCCGTCAGTCACTAGTACAGCAGAGAAGTTACAAAGGTGCCACTGAAATATAAACATGTATGCTTGAGTAACAAATAGATAAGAACTACAGAGTCTACATACACAAATAGATAAGAACTACAGAGTCTACATACACAAATAGATAAGAACTACAGAGTCTACATACACAAATAGATAAGAACTACAGTCTACATACACAAATAGATAAGAACTACAGAATCTACATACACAAATAGATAAGAACTACAGAGTCTACATACACAAATAGATAAGAACTACAGAGTCTACATACACAAATAGATAAGAACTACAGAGTCTACATACACAAATAGATAAGAACTACAGAGTCTACATACACAAATAGATAAGAACTACAGAGTCTACATACACAAATAGATAAGAACTACAGAGTCTACATACACAAATAGATAAGAACTACAGAATCTACATACAATCTGGCACACAATAAACAGACAAAGCTTGAGTTCATGTCAGCTTTCTTCCATCCTTCCCTCCCTCTTTACCTCTCCTACCTTGTTTCCCTCCCTACCTTCCTATTTCCTTCTCTACCTCATTTTCCACTCATCTCTTTCCCTCCCTCATCCCTCACCTTTCTCTCTCCTATACCTCTTCTTCAACGCACCCACAATCGTAACGTACACTATCCCTCACGCCCCTAACCTAACCTAACCTAACCTAACCTCAACTCACGCCCCAAGACCTAAGCCCTCTCCAGCAGGTTATTTCGTGTTCCGCGCACCACCATTACCACCACCATTACCACCACCATCACTACCTTCAGAGCGCTTACCAGAGCAAAGAGAGACTCGAGTAAACAACCATTGAAGGACGCGACCCAATTTCATGCGAGTAACATATTAATTCACTCGCAGCGTCGTACACTTTGCAAATATTTACACGTCTCGTATATACATAGTAGAAGAAACAAAGAAAAAAAATGTCTACTTTGAGAACATCTTATGCATAATGGAAAGCAATTAGGGAACCAAATGAATGCGTAGTGAGCGAAAAGAAGCTAGCTAGAAGAATAGAAGTTACTCGAAAAAAGAGCAAGAAGACAGAAACTTAGCAGAAGGAAGAATAGCTGAAGAAGAAGAAAGCTGAAGAGCAAAGTCTTAAGAGAAGAAGCTGAAGAAGAAGAAGCTGAAGAAGAAGCTGAAGAAGAAGCTGAAGAAGCTGAAGAAGCTGAAGCTGAAGCTGAAGCTGAAGCTGAAGCAGAAGCAGAAGCAGAAGCAGAAGAGACAGAAGAAGAAGAAAAGAAGAAAGAAAAGAAAGAAGAGAAGAGAAGAAGAAGAAGAAGAAGTAGCTGAAGAAGAAGAAAAAAAAAGGCGAAAAAAAGAAGAAAAAGAAGAACCTAACATACTAATCTCTCACAAACGCTCTACCACATGTCATAACACTCTTGGCAACGGGAAATTAACACAATAATTCCTTCGCACTAATCCAACATTCAGTAACAATAGGTTTTTTTTCATGCCTTTGTTTTCCCACCATTTCCACACATATTATCAGGTTCAACCATTTTTGGTTTTTTTATCACCCTATCATTATCATCAACCTTATCTTCTCTTCTCCTAACCTTATCTTCTCTCCTCTCCCTCCCTCCATTAGTAGTTCTAGTAAAGCCTTAAGCCTCACTCATACAAAAGGGCGGCGCTAGTTTATATTTTCTCCGAAGACCCTTTTTTACTTTTTTGTATCCCTTTCTCTGGAAATTGGTGAATCATTTCGTGCTGTTGTTTTTGTATTTACTAGATCATAAGAACATAAGAACATAAGAAAATAAGGAAGTTACAAGAGGCCGCGATACCTACACGAGGCATCCTGTTAACACTACCTACATCCACTTTGCATCCTCATCCATTAAATTATCTAGCCTCCTTTTAAAGCTCCCTAATGACTCCGCACTAACTTCCTGTCTACTGAGTCCATTCCAATCATTTACCAATTTTCTTTTTTGATATTTTCGTTTTCTTAATTGCGTCAGCGTCATTCTTAACCCCTTGCTGTGTCATTTTTATTTCTCTCTCTCCCTTTTAATTTAATCTTTTCTTTTCTTCTTGATGTCTTCCTCCTTCCTTCCCCTCTTCCTCCTCCTCTTTAACCTCTGTCTCAGTGCATCCCCCTTTCTTTGTTTCTTTGTCTGGCCTCTTTGTATTCTCTTAACCCCTTGAGTCGCATTCTTTTCTTCCTCTTTCACTCTTATTTTGTCATTATTTTCTAGTTCACGCTCTTGCTTCACCTTTAATTAGCCTCCTTCACCTTAGTTCCTATTTAATTTTGTTTATCTTTTTTTTTTTTTTTTTTACATTTGTGCCTATCATCGGTGACCCGAGTTCGATCCCCGAAAAACCAAAACCTTTCTGCACCGTCGAGTGGCCTAAGAACACCCACATGCCCTGCCTATCAACTCTACCTTCGATTGCGAGTGCATCGGAGGACACGGGGGGGGCAGCATGAGCCTCTAATTCCACTGTCAGTGGAATAATCACCACTGCCTGTAGGCAGTGGTGACCCAGGGCTCGGATGGTAGGCTCCGGAGGTTCACTTGAGGGCTGTGATGGTTGGTCCTCGCCCGTGGTGGCGCAGGCAGGATTCTTATAGTGACACCTGTGATTAGAGGCTCATGCCGCCCCCCTGTGTCCTCCGATGCACTCGCAATCGAAGGTAGAGTTGATAGGCAAGGGCATGTGGGTGTTCTTAGGCCACTCGACGGTGCAGAAAGGTTTTGGTTTTCTTCGGGGATCGAACTCGGGTCACCGAGAACGCCAGTCAGAGACGCTATCACTCCGCTACCGCCTCTCCTAATCTATCTCATCATCGTCGCTTTATCATCACCTATGTTTGGATTATTGCTATTTATATTATTATTGTTTCATTATTTTCAAAGATTACTGTGCCCCCTTAATCTCTGTTTCCTCCTCCCCTTATTATTCCTTAATATTATAATTAAATGTTTCATTATTTCGCTTCCATCCTCGTCCCCCGTCTATCTTCCTTTCTCTGTTTTCGTCCTGTTATCCTTCTCTTCCTGTCCGGTTACCGTTCACTTTCATGTGTCCAATATGTTACGTCTATCCATTTCTCTCTCTCTCTCCTCTCTCCTCTCTCTCTCCTCTCTCTCTCTCTCTCTCTCTCCTCTCTCTCTCCTCTCTCTCTCTCTCATCTCTCTCCTCTCTCTCTCTCTCTCTCTCCTCTCTCTCTCCCTCCCCTCCTCCCCCCCCCCCCCCCCACACACACACACCACACACACACACCCACACACCCACACACCACACCCACCCACCCACCCACCCACCCACCCACCCACCCCACACCCACACCCACACCCACACCCACACACACACACACACACACACACACACACACACACGACACAAAAGTTTCTCAAGACACCCTCCTTAAAGTTGGAACATTTTATAAGAGGTTTGTATGGCCAACGTCACTTATATAAAGTCACAACGACAGCTTATTTACCACTACTTTCTTCTGACATGTTGGGGCCAAACTTTCTTGATAGGAATGTCCTTATCTTCTTTGGGCCGTCGGGGTAAATAAAGTTCATGGGTTCGATGCCTGGGTGGAGTGGCTGGGTTTCCTTTTATATGTAGAGAGTAAGCTTATAAAGTCCATTTTTTTGTTTTGTTTTTATTACCACGTCCTCTCAGCTTCATGTCTATTGCCCTTCGAAGTAAAAGAGAAACGCAGAGGCCTTCAAATATGTCTTAAATTTCGATGTGTGTAGAGATATATCTATTTAGGAGTCGAACGCGTGTCACACAACAGAATGAAGCAAATCAGCGACTTGAAATTAGCTACATAATTAATTAATATCTGAAAAAGTTTGAAAATTTGACCAATATCGATAAAATACGTAAAACATTCCATAAGTAAATAAGTATACCCCAAGTATATCTTTAAATACAAGTGAATTATAAGAAGAAAAAAAACTTCAGCTTATTTTAAGATAGAAAAAGTAGGAAGAGAGAGCAAATAATAAGAAAATGTATTCGAGTCTGAATAGTATAAAAGGGCATAAAATGGTCAATTAAATGCTAATGAAAAATGCTAAATGGTATAGAAAAGCTGGTAGGATTAAAATATAAGTAAGAATATAAATTAGATACACCTGAGTCTGAATATTACCTTGCCTTCAGCCCATCAGCGTAATCTTCATTCTTATACCATCTGTTCGAGCGTACACATATTACGTTATATGTGAACAAATATTACGTTATATGTGAACAAATATTACGTTATATGTGAACAAATATTACGTTATATGTGAACAAATATTTCGTCATGTGAACAAATATTACGTTATATGTGAACAAATATTACGTTATATGTGAACAAATATTACGTTATATGTGAACAAATATTACGTTATGTGAACAAATATTTCGTCATGTGAACAAATATTACGTTATATGTGAACAAATATTACGTTATATGTGAACAAATATTACGTTATGTGAACAAATATTTCGTCATGTGAACAAATATTACGTTATATGTGAACAAATATTACGTTATATGTGAACAAATATTTCGTCATGTGAACAAATATTACGTTATATGTGAACAAATATTACGTTATATGTGAACAAGTAGTTCGTCATGTGAACAAATATTACGTTATATGTGAACAAATATTTCGTCATGTGAACAAATATTACTTTATATGTGAACAAATATTTCGTCATGTGAACAAATATTACGTTATATGTGAACAAATATTACGTTATATGTGAACAAATATTACGTTATATGTGAACAAATATTTCGTTATATATGTGAGCAGCAGCAACAACATCATCCCGGGGAAATATCTGCTGTTGCAAGTGGCGGGCGAGGCTCCTCACGCCCCTCATAAAACATACTTTCTCGCCACAAACCCAAACAATTTTGTGGGTGCGGGCTGGAGGCTCGAGCCGCGGGGAGGTAAAGGATCTGCCCGCACAGGGATCTCTATCACCAACAACAACAACAACAACACCCTTTGCTTCCACCTTATGAACCTTATGTAACCCTTCTCAACCTTATAAAACGCGACATGAAGAAAGAGAGAGAGAGAGAGAGAGAGAGAGAGAGAGAGAGAGAGAGAGAGAGAGAGAGAGAGAGAGAGAGAGAGAGAGAGAGAGAGAGAGAGAGAGAGAGAGAGGGAAGGGAACAAGAAGATAAAGTGACGTGCTCCAACAACCTCATAAGCCACAAAGAAATATATAGACAAGGGCAACGACCTCCTGATGGGACAGAAGAGGATTGACTCCTGTTACGAGAGAGAGAGAGAGAGAGAGAGAGAGAGAGAGAGAGAGAGAGAGAGAGAGAGAGAGAGAGAGAGAGAGAGAGAGAGAGAGAAAGAGAAAGAGAAAAAAAACAGGAATATGAAGGAACAATATAAGCAAGACAGCAAATCCAAGACGCTAGTACAAATAGGCGTATGCATAACAAAGCTAAATTTAACCATAACAAAAATATTCTTAACCAACAACACATAATAGATTATAACATTATGACACTCTCTTTAAGAAATACACGAACAGCTACAACTGGCTGTGCAAACCTTCATCGTACGCTAGAAACAAAATCCCAAGGTCGCATCGAGGTCTTTATTTCTCCGTACAACAACAAACTCGGCCCTGAAGCGTCACCGAAAGTCAAGGTCTATAGAGTATTACAAGGTCTATAGTGTAATACTCTAAAGACTTTGACGCAAAACAACGTAATGAAGGAAACACGACCACGAGCACGATTTTCTGCGCCACTTACGTTCTTGCTCCGGTCAATACAATATAAGCCGCTTTCCACCTGTAATGAAATATGAATTGAGAAGAAGGTTCAGAGGGTAAGCGGCAGGGAGAGAGGAGAGGAAGGGGAGGAAGAGGAGGAAGGGAGGGAAGGGGAGGCAGGGAGGGAAGGGGAGGCAGGGAGGGAAGGGGAGGCAGGGAGGGAAGGGGAGGCAGGGAGGGAAGGGGAGGCAGGGAGGGAAGGGGAGGCAGGGAGGGAAGGGGAGGCAGGGAGGGAAGGGGAGGCAGGGAGGGAAGGGGAGGCAGGGAAGGGGGAAGGGAGGGAAAGGAGGGGGAAGGATGCAACGACCATAACCTTTTACTCTCAATGATTGGAATTAAGAGACACTGTCCTGAAAGAGAGATAGAGCGAGAGCGTGAGAGAGAGAGAGAGAGAGGAGAGAGAGAGAGAGAGAGAGAGAGAGAGAGAGAGAGGAGAGAGGAGAGAGAAGAGAGAGAGAGAGAGAGAGAGAGAGAGAGAGAGAGAGGAGAGAGAGAGAGAGAGAGAGAGAGAGAGAGAGAGAGAGAAGAGAGAAAGAAGAAAGGAGAGAGAGAGAAAGAGAGAGAGAGAGAGAGAGAGAGAGAGAGAGAGAGAGAGAGAGAGAGAGAGAGGAGAGAGAGAGAGAGAGAGAGAGAGAGAGAAGAGAGAAGAGAAAGAGAAGAGAGAAAGAGAAAGAGAAGAGAAAGAGAAAGAGAGAGAGAAAGAGAAAGAGCGAGAGCGAGAGCGAGAGCGAGAGCGAGAGCGAGAGAGAGTGTGTGTGTGAGAGAGAGACGCCATGCATGCTCACACGAAGAACGGCGTTTATACACAAACTTGTGAAATATGCATGTACGTAAAAAAAAATAGCAGAGAATTACTGTTCGTATTAAAGCCGACAATTTCATTCTCGCGGCAAAGTTGCGGTGAATATGCAAACGAAGGACGAGGCTGTGTTATTCACCCATGGTCTTGTCCATGCGAGTCGGACTCGTGATCGCCAGTTTCAACCTCTCGGTTCGAGCTTGGAGCTCATTATTACCGATCTTTGGGTAATGCTGGGACCTCATACACCATACACCCCCATCCCCTTGCTCAAGGGGGATAGTAACTGCCCGAATTTGTTAGTGAAAAATCCCCGGGAGCAACGAGGATTCGAACCGGCTACCACCGAATGGCAGGCCAGCACGCTATCAACCTAACCATCGCGCGGTGTGTGTGGTGGTAGGTGTGGTAGTAGTGTGGTGTTAGTGTGGTGTGGTAGTAGGTATGGTATTAGTGTGGTGATGTAGTAGGTGTGGTGTTAGTGTGGTGTGGTAGTAGGTGTGGTAGTAGGTGTGGTGTTAGCGTGGTGTGGTAGTAGGTGTGGTGTTAGTGTGGTGATGTAGTAGGTGTGGTGTTAGTGTGGTGTGGTAGTAGGTGTGGTGTTAGTGTGGTGTGGTAGTAGGTGTGGTGTTAGTGTGGTGATGTAGTAGGTGTGGTGTTAGTGTGGTGATGTAGTAGGTGTGGTGTTAGTGTGGTGATGTAGTAGGTGTGGTGTGGTAGTAGGTGTGGTGTTAGTGTGGTGTGGTAGTAGGTGTGGTGTGGTAGTAGGTGTGGTGTGGTAGTAGGTGTGGTGTTAGTGTGGTGTGGTAGTAGGTGTGGTGTTAGTGTGGTGTGGTAGTAGGTGTGGTGTTAGTGTGGTGTGGTAGTAGGTGTGGTGTTAGTGTGGTGTGGTAGTAGGTGTGGTGTGGTAGTAGGTGTGGTGTGGTAGTAGGTGTGGTGTTAGTGTGGTGTGGTAGTAGGTGTGGTGTGGTAGTAGGTGTGGTGTTAGTGTGGTGTGGTAGTAGGTTTTGGTGGTTAGTGTGGTGTGGTAGTAGGTGTGGTGTTAGGTGTGTGATGTATAGGTGTGGTGTGGTAGTAGGTGTGGTGTTAGTGTGGTGTGGTAGTAGGTGTGGTGTTAGTGTAGTGATGTAGTAGGTGTGGTGTTAGTGTGGTGTGGTAGTAGGTGTGGTGTGGTAGTAGGTGTGGTGTTAGTGTGGTGTGGTAGTAGGTGTGGTGTTAGTGTTGTGTGGTAGTGGTTGGTGTTAGTGTAGTGTGTGTAGGTGGGTGTTAGTGTAGTGTGGTAGTAGGTGTGGTGTTAGTGTGGTGTGGTAGTAGTGTGGTGTTAGTGTAGTGATGTAGTAGTGTGGTGTGTAGTGTAGTGTGTAGTGTGTGGTGGGTATAGGTGGTGTTAGTGGGTGTGTATGTGTGGTGTGTGTAGTGATGTAGGTGTGGTTAGTGTAGTTGGAGTGATGGGTAGTGTAGTGGTAGTAGGTGCTGGGTGTGTAGTAGAGGGGTGTTAGTGTAGGTGGTAGAAGGTGTAGGTTTGGTAGGTGTAGAAGGGTGGGATGGTGTGGTGTAGGAGGATGTAGTATGGGGTTATATGGTGTGGTAGTGAGGGGTGTGGAGTAGGGTGGAGTAGTGGTGGGTATAGGTGTGGGATCGGGAAAACAGGAGAATAGAAGAGAAAGACTAAGGTTATGAAAGAATGAGACAAGATGTTTGGAAGGACAATAAAGAAGGATGACAGGGAGGTGAATGGGATGACATGATATACTGGGTGAAAGGAGGAGTAAGAAACGCTAAGGTGGAATGGAATATCGCAAGAATAGAGAAGAGAAGTATGAAAGAGACAGAACTGGCAGAACTATAACAAAGAATGGTAGATGAGAAATTGAGAATGGGAAAATGGAGAGAGAAACCTATGTGTAAAAAAGGGAGAAAAAGAGAGAAAGGTAAAAAAACATTGCTGCGCAAGAATCACTTAGTCCATTCTGGATGTATGAGCACTCCCTCCACTCCACTCCTGCGGTTGCCAGATACTCTACTCCTCTCCAGCGCTCGCCATTCCACCACGCACACAACCCCGTATATATATACGTTTTTTTCTATAACATGGATAGAACTAAATACAAACAAAAGGAAATGGAGACTTACTGAGAAAAATAAGGAAAAGATGGAAATGTGTGTATATACTTTGACATGGGGAGAGAAATATACTGTAAGAGTGAAATGGAGACACAATGAGAAAATGAGGAATACATGAGAATATAAATCTCTCTCTCTCTCTCTCTCTCTCTCTCTCTCTCTCTCTCTCTCTCTCTCTCTCTCTCTCTCTCTCTCTCTCTCTCTCTCTCTCTCTCTCTCTCTCTCTCTCTCTCTCTCTCTCTCTCTCTCAACACCCAACAGCAAGCTTCTTAGACACAGCTCTTTCGCCATAGTCACTTTATACCATTACAATTTTTCTTTCTTTTCTTTTTTCTCCCTCATGTGGTTATTTGCCGCGTGCCTCGTCCCTTGGGGTTGAGGGGGGAGGGTGTAGAGAGAGGGGTGGACGTCACTCCCCCGGCCCCCAAACTTCAGCTTTAAGCCTCCACCGCCACTCACTCAATACACCAACTTTGTGTGGTGGCGATAAATTGCTTCCTGGCGGGGGATATACATAAAGGATTCACCTTATTTTTACTTTATAAAGGATTTACAATATTTGACTTTACTTTACGAAGTCTCCATCACCTCCTTCATCATTATCACACGCAAAGCCTTTAAAATTAGGCCTAAACTAAACTAACCTAACCTAACTTAACCTAGCCTAACCTTAACCTAACCTAACCTAACCTAACCTATTTTTAAGGCTTTGATTACACCTGTCTCTTCTGCTACACCTGCGTCAGCCCTTCTTCAGGCAGGACAGACAGAGCGCCTCTCACCCCGAAGACACCTCACGACACCATTCCCTCGTTTCCTCACAGACCGAGATAAATGGTTTTCTTTCAGTCATTCATCACTTCGCCTTTGTTTTTCTTGCTCTCTCCGCCACCTGCCTGCCTGCCTGTCTCGCGTAATTACATCATCCCCGACATAACCTACTTTGTAATATCTACCTCTCAATAGCCTGTCTTTCCTCCCCAAACTTTACTCTCACTCTCTTTAGAATATAAGGTTTTTCACTGACAAAAGCGATCATTTACTGAGCAAGGGGGTGGAGTGTGTGTGGTGTGTGAGGGCTAAGCTTTATCCATAGATGAAAGCTCTATGCAGTCTTCATAACTATAAAAAGGTAAATAAGGCATAAGCTCAACGTGTTGTTTCCTATGCAAGTGGGAGGGAATAGAGGTGACAATATAGAGGAGAGGAAAATAAGTGATAATGAAAGATTAGAAGCATTGGAAAGGGAAACAGGAGAAGGAGGAGGAGGAGGAGGGAGGAGGAGGAGGAGATGGAGGAGGATGAAGAGGGAGGAGGAAAAAGGAGGAGGAATACATAAGAATACATAGGAAGAACAGATACCAGGAGACCTATTGGTCTGTAACGAGGCTATCTGCTGAACTATATACTACTAACTATCAAACTACATGTAAGATAACAGTTAGAAAAGACTACCATGCCCCTAAAGAAGATAGGGACATGGAAGTCTCATAGTGAAGAACCAGGAAATAGACGTCCACACTAAAGATGTGGAACGTGTCCAAGCTCGCACAGGCTAAAGTCAACTTTTTAAATACCCTCACCTTAAAATACTTCTATTACAACCTGACCTAACCCAACCTTAACCTTAAGCATATTGGCTTGTTGTCCAAGCGTCGCTTCGCTCGCTTGGACAACAAGCCTATATGCACTCTAGACTTGCCCCCATTCGTGGAGTAAACATTTTACAAGCCTATATGCACTCTAGACCTTGCCCCCATTCGTGGAGTAAACATTTTACAAGCCTATATGCACTCTAGACCTTGCCCCCATTCGTGGAGTAAACATTTTACAAGCCTATATGCACTCTAGACCTTGCCCCCATTCGTGGAGTAAACATTTTACAAGCCAATATGCACTCTAGACCTTGCCCCCATTTTTTTTTTTTTTTTTTTTTTTTTTTTTTTTTTTTTTACATCACAGGGAACTGGCCAAGGGCACAACAAAAATGGGTAACACAAAGCCCGCTTAGTTGCCAGTCCCTATAAAGAAGACAGTAAGAGAATACAATAAAAACAAAGGGGTAGGCCAATTTAGTTCGGGAGGTGTCTTGTTACTCTTCTTTTGAAAAGATTTAAGTCATAGGAAAGGGGAAAAATAGAAACAGGAAGAGAGTTCCAGAGTTTACCAGTGAAAGGGATGAAAGTGTAAAGATATTGATTAACTCTTGCATTAGGAAGATGGACAGAATAGGGATGGGAATGAGTAGAAAGTCTTGTGCAGCGAGGCCGCGGGAGTGGGGGAGGCATGCAGTTAGCAAGTTTAGAAGAGCAGTGAGCATGAAAATAACGGTAGAAGAGAGCAAGAGAAGCAACATTGCGGCGGTGATTTAAAGATTGAAGACAGTCAGTCAGAGGAGAGGAGTTGATGAGACGAAAGCTTTTGACTCAACCCTGTTTAGGAGAGCTGTATGAGTGGATCCTCCCCAAACATGTGAGACATACTCCATACATGGGCGGATAAGGCCCCTGTAGAGAGCAAGCAATTGGGAGGGAGAAAAAAAAGGACGCAGACGCCACAGCACACCTAACTTCTTAGAAGCTGTTTTAGCAAGAGATGAGATGCGAGATTTCCAGTTCAGATTTTTAGTAAAGGATAGTCCTAGAATGTTCATTGTAGAAGAAGGAGACAGTTGAGTGTCATTGAAGAAGAGGGATAGTTATCTGGTAGGTTTTGTCGAGTAGATAGGTGAAGAAATTGGGTTTTTGAGGCATTGAACAAAACAAGGTTTGCTTTGCCCCAATCAGAAATAATAGAAAGATCAGAAGTTAGGCGCTCGGTGGCATCTCTCCATGAATCACTTAGTTCCTGTTGAGTTGGACGTCTAATAAACGACGTTGAAAAATGCAGGGTAGAATCATCAGCGTAGGAGTGGATAGGGCTTTGAGTTAGACTTAGAAGATCATTAATGAATAATAGAAAGAGAGTGGGTGATAGGACAGAACCCTGGGGAACACCACTATTGATAGATTTAGGAGAAGAACAATGTCCGTCTACAGTAGCTGCAATAGAACGGTTTGAAAGGAAACTTAAGATGAAAGTACAGAGGGAAGGATAGAACTCGAATGAGGGTAGTTTGGAAATTAAAGATTTGTGCCAGACTCTATCAAAAGCTTTTGATATGTCAAGGGCAACAGCAAAAGTTTCACCGAAACCCCTAAAGGAGGATGACCAAGATTCAGTTAGGAAAACTAGAAGATCGCCAGTAGATCGCCCTTTACGGAAACCGTACTGACGATCAGATAGAAGATTGTGAGCAGATAGATGCTTAAGAATCTTCTTATTAAGTATAGGCTCAAAAACTTTAGAAAGGCAGGAAGTCAAAGCTATGGAGTAAACATTTGTGTAGTAAACATTTTACAAGCCTATATGCACTCTAGACCTTGCCCCCATTCGTGGAGTAAACATTTTACAAGCCTATATGCACTCTAGACCTTGCCCCTATTCGCAGAGTAAACATTTTACAAGCCAATATGCACTCTAGACCTTGCCCCCATTCGTGGAGTAAACATTTTACAAGCCAATATGCACTCTAGACCTTGCCCCCATTCGTGGAGTAAACATTTTACAAGCCAATATGTACTCTAGACCTTGCCCCCATTCGTGGAGTAAACATTTTACAAGCCTATATGCACTCTAGACCTTGCCCCCATTCGTGGAGTAAACATTTTACAAGCCAATATGCACTCTAGACCTTGCCCCCATTCGTGGAGTAAACATTTTACAAGCCTATATGCACTCTAGACCTTGCCCCCATTCGTGGAGTAAACATTTTACAAGCCAATATGCACTCTAGACCTTGCCCCCATTCGTGGAGTAAACATTTTATAAGCCTATATGACAGATTCACCAATCTATTTATTACCAAAGAATGAATTCGGTTGAAATAGGTGTCCAAGCTCGCTTCGCTCGCTTGGACAATGAGAGGATATGAAGTATGCTAACTGATGCTAACCACTAACACTAATCGATCCGGGGAACTTTATAATATAATTCACAGGGCAGTATCAAAACCCATTTACTTTACAGTACGCGTCCAGTCTGTTTCTAAATGAAGTTATTTGTGCTGGCTTCGACAACATTTGCTGGTAATTTGTTCCACCGATTGACAACTCTGACATTGAAATAATTCTTTTGGAGATCTGTGGAGAAGCGCTGCCAATTAAGTTTTAAACCGTTGTTTCTTGTTGTCACTTGTGGAGAAGGTTCGAACAGGTTCTCTTGATAAATGACATCAAATCCTTTAAGGATCTTAAAAGTTTATATTAAGTCCCCACGGATTCTACGATCTTTTAAAGAAAACATATTGAGTTTTCGCAGCCTCTCTTCATAAGATGAATTTCGCAGAGATGGAATCAGTTTAGTTGCTTTTCTTTGAACAGATTCTAATTTTGCTTGATCTTTTACGAAACAAGGCGACCAGAATTAAACAGCATATTCTAAGTGCGGCCTAACCAAAGACGTGTATATTCGTGTCATTACTTTAGGAGTTTTATGTTCAAAGTTGCGTTTAATGAAGCCCAACATCATATTCGCCTTTTTACTGGCAGCTAGGCAATGCATACTGGTTTTAAGATCATTACTGATGATGACACCTAAATCCTTTTCCCGCTGTACTTCAGTTAACGACTTATTTTGCATCTGATAGTTATATTTGAGGTTATCGTTGCCTATATGCATAACTTAACATTTATCGGAATTGAATTTTAATAGCCATATTTCGCTCCAATCCGATAGGTTGTCTAGATCACGTTGTAAGAGTTCGCAGTTTTCTCTAGTATATGCTTTACCGCCTAATTTGGTGTCATCAGCAAATTTCGATATTTTAGATATAATCCGCAATCCAAATCATTGATATATATCAGAAAAAGAGTTGGACCCAAGACCGAGCCCTGAGGCACCCCACTAGTAACATCTAACAAATAAGATACCTCACTATTGATTACTACCCGTTGCTTACGATTTGAAAGCCAATCGCCAATCCATGAACATAACTGCTCTAAGGGGGAGGAGGAGGAGGAGGAAGTAAAGGGAGGGAGGTCAGGATTGGGTTAGTAGAAATCAATAAAGAGAATTTTAATCTGAATATAAAAGCCCATGGAAAAATATATGACATGGATTTGAACCTACGCACAGATTAAAAATATAGCATCCCTCAACTCCCTCCCACGCCCCCCTCTTGCCCTCGCGTGGTCCAAAGTACATAGAGGGGGAAAGAGAAAGAGAGAGAGAGAGAGAGAGAGAGAGAGAGAGAGAGAGAGAGAGAGAGAGAGAGAGAGAGAGAGAGAGAGAGAGAGAGAGAGAGAGAGAGAGAGACAGAGAGAGAGAGAGAGAGAGAGAGAGAGAGAGAGAGAGAGAGAGAGAGAGAGAGAGAGAGAGAGAGAGAGAGAGAGAGAGAGAGAGAGAGAGAGAAAAAAGACACAGAGAGAAAGAGAGAGAGAGAGCGAGAGAGAGAGAGAGAGAGAGAGAGAGAGAGAGAGAGAGAGAGAGAGAGAGAGAGAGAGAGAGAGAGAAAAAGACACAAAGAAAGAGAGAGAGAAAGAGAGAGAGAGAGAGAGGAGGTTATGACGTCAGAGGCTGTCACAGAAGGCCGCAAGGGGCGTCATGTTAGAGGCGAGTGGCAGCACACAAACCCACACACACACACACACACAAACACACACACAGAAGGAAAGAGAGAGAGAGAGATAGAGATAGAGAGAGAGAATGTTTGCCAATGTGGTGAGTTTTTTCCTTTCACTTATTCATTACACACTCGAGGTATTCACAGTTTTATAGACCACAACACGGCCACCCTTACACATCTTTCTCCTTCCCTTTCTCCTCCTTCCTTCCGTTTTTTTTTCTCCTCTCCTTTCAAGGCAACAACCCTTCCCCCTTTTTTCCCCTTCCCTTTCTTCTTTCCCCTCCACAACGCCCCCTTTTTGTTTCTACAGCGTTCCTCAACCCCCTTCCCTTCAGTTTCCCTTCCCCTTTATTCCCCTCCCTATTCCCGTCCCCCTACCTCTCCCCCCCTAATCTCCCAGCTGTCACTTCACACACGCGGAAAATATATATTCTTTTCCAGACTTTCACCACGTTTGGCAGTATCATTATAACTTTTTATGAGAATTATATAAGGGTAATATCCTCGCTTCCTCCTCCTCCTCCTCCTCCTCCTCCTCCTCCTCCTCCTCCTCCTCCTCCTCCTCCTCCTCCTCCTCCTCCTCCCTCGCATTCTTTAGTCCCCAGCACACTAATACTCGCAGTAAAGATCAGCGCAAAAAATATTATCAAGCAAATAACCTTGTTTTAAGACAATATACTTTCGTTTGTCTGCCACTATTGCCTTCCTTTGCCTTTGTTTCTCCTCCTCTTCTCCTCTCATGCTTCCGACAAAGAAGAGAGAGAGCGAAGAGAAGAAGAGAGAGAGAGAGAGAGAGAGAGAGAGAGAGAAGAGAGAGAGAGAGAGAGAGAGAGAAGAGAGAGAGGAAGAGAGAGAGAGAGAGAGAGAGAGAGAGAGAGAGAGAGAGAGAGAGAGAGAGAGAGAGAGAGAGAGAGAGAGAGAGAGAGAGAGAGAGAGAGAGAGAGAGAGAGAGAGAGAGAGAGAGAGAGAGAGAGAGAGAGAGAGAGAGAGAGAGAAGAGAGAGAAAGAGAGAGGAGAGAGAGAGAGAGAGAGAGAGAGAGAGCAGAGAGAGAGAGAAGAGAGAGAGAGAGAAGAGAGAGAGAGGAGAGAGAGAGAGGAGAGAGAGGAAGAGGAGAGAGAGAGGAGAGAAGAGAGAGAGAGAGGAGAGAGAGAGAGAGAGAGAGAGAGAGAGAGACTACCGAGAGACCACTGTTTGCAATCTAGGGTCTCCATGTATATGCCAAATTACTCGTCCTCCAACACAACATCTAAATCTCACCACCAGCATACACACGGCCGAGAACATTGACTAGGCTCCCACAAACATAGCCTGGAGACATAAAATATATAACAAAAAAACTTATCTATAGGTACGGTATCAAAGGTTCCAGAGGTAAAATGTAAAGCAATGACGTGTAACCATCTTTCGTAACGTGCCTTTGATAAGTTTGTTACAGGATTAATACGAGTATATTCCCTTTTGCAGTAAGTCTATTGGCCTAGCATAGCCTTACTAGCAAACACAGTTCTTTATTTTTTTTTTACTTTTTCCTGTCTTTTCATTTTCATGCCCAGTTTTTTTCTTCCGTTTTTTTCAGTTTTCTTTAGCTGCCCAGTTTTTTTTATAGTTTTCGCCCCCAAGGCCTCTTTTCGCCCCTCACCACCACCATCACCACCACCCCACCACCACCACCATTACCACCACCGTCCTCACAAACATTCATATAACCTAGATTCATTTATGCTCCCACGTTGTCGTACCCAGGAAAACAAACCATCAGGCAGGAAACTTTATTCATTTTGGAAGTTGCCGTGTTAGTTTAACAGACGCGGGGAAGAAAACATAACAGTATGACGCAGGTTCGAGTCCAGGCCATGCAGGACAGGGTATAGCTGGCACAAGGCCATCTCCAGCTGTTGTATAAACGGCTACACAATTATCAAGAGACATAAAGTTAGTGTGGTACAAGTAAAAGCGAGGAAGTGGCCTTGTTAACTATAGCAAAGTGGATGAAAACTAGAACACAGAAACAACTCACAGGCGAAGAATGATAAATGCTGAAGAAAACACGACTGAAGGTTTCACTTCCACCTTTTACCGCGTTTAGATCTAAATATTAACTATGGTATATAAGCAAGAAAATGGCCTTGTAACCATCACAGAGAAAGAAAAATTAAACAAAACTGACAAGCGAAGGTTAACGAATACTGAAGAACGCACCTTTTGGTTTTATTTCATTCTTTTAACTGGATTTAGATAACTTAATAATGCCTCGCAGTTGCCAACCGTCCGTCCCACGAGGGTTTTGAAAGCCAAGCAATGTCCAGGAGGTAACATAGTACATGCCAAGTCATCCAAACATTCCTCGCTTGTTACCCCAGAGCCCACAAAGTATAAGTAAAATGACACAACGAGCACATGTTCCTTGGGCTGCAATATGGCAGTAGGAAGAGGCGCTAGTAACCTTCCAACGGTGGCGCCCTCAAGCTGTTCAAACGGCAGGAAGTTGGACGGTGAGGGGAATGAGGAAGGAAGTGTTTGCCGACCTAGGAGGGGAACGAGGGGAGAGAGAGGGTCATAAACGCGTAACGAACCATAACATGAAAAGATACGCACGGAAAGTTAAACAATGGTTCCCCTTAAAAGTTGTTAAGTTGCTTTGTGTGTTATTTCAATCGAGGAAAATAAAATACCGAGAGTTAATGTGTACCAAGCGACGGCACACTAACATCAAAGGTGCTTAGTAAAGGCTACGTGTGGGGGGAGGGGGAAATACTTGCTCTCTCTCTCTCTCTCTCTCTCTCTCTCTCTCTCTCCTCTCTCTCTCTCTCTTCTCTCTCTCTCTCTCTCTCTCTCTCTCTCTCTCTCTCCTCTCTCTCTCTCTCTCTTCTCTCTCTCTCTCTCCTCTCTCTCCCTCTCTCTCTGCTCTTCTCTCTCCCTACCACTCTCGATCTCTCCTACTCCTCGGTCACTCTCTCCTCTCTCTCTCATCCTCCTGATCCTTCTGTTATACTACCATACAGACAACTTGATCTTCCTATACATCAGGTCACTTCCACAACCTCCTCTCCAAAAAACAAAAAAACATTTCCTCTACAATTTTTTTTCCACTCCATTTCCTTTCCTTCCCGATGCGTTCACTCGTCCTGCCTCCTTTCCTTCCTTCCTTTCCCCTTTCGAGTCTGAGGTAACCACCACCTTAACTAGAAACACTTGACGAGCACTGAGGATTCAATTAACGACCCATTCAGTAATTAGTACCTCATCTGAATCCTTATTACTATTGCGTGGATAGTTACTGTCAATGCCTTGTACCTTCAGTTTATCATGTTCCTTATGAATCGAATTGCTTATTACCAGGTTATTCAGTGCTCGGGGGTTCCTGCTTCTACCACGGTGGTTATATACAATATTAAGTTGGCCCAGGTGGATATACAATGTTAAGTTGGCCCAGGTGGATATACAATGTTAAGTTGGCCCAGGTGGATATACAATGTTAAGTTGGCCCAGGTGGATATACAATGTTAAGTTGGCCCAGGTGGATATACAATGTTAAGCTGGCCCAGGTGGATATACAATATTAAGTTGGCCCAGGTGGATATACAATGTTAAGTTGGCCCAGGTGGATATACAATGTTAAGTTGGCCCAGGTGGATATACAATGTTAAGTTGGCCCAGGTGGATATACAATGTTAAGTTGGCCCAGGTGGATATACAATGTTAAGCTGGCCCAGGTGGATATACAATGTTAAGTTGGCCCAGGTGGATATACAATGTTAAGCTGGCCCAGGTGGATATACAATGTTAAGTTGGCCCAGGTGGATATACAATGTTAAGCTGGCCCAGGTGGATTACAATGTTAAGTTGGCCCAGGTGGATATACAATGTTAAGTTGGCCCAGGTGGATTACAATGTTAAGTTGGCCCAGGTGGATATACAATGTTAAGCTGGCCCAGGTGGATTACAATGTTAAGCTGGCCCAGGTGGATTACAATGTTAAGTTGGCCCAGGTGGATATACAATGTTAAGCTTGGCCCAGGTGGATATACAATGTTAAGTTGGCCCAGGTGGATATACAATGTTAAGTTGGCCCAGGTGGATTACAATGTTAAGTTGGCCCAGGTGGATATACAATGTTAAGCTGGCCCAGGTGGATATACAATGTTAAGTTGGCCCAGGTGGATATACAATGTTAAGTTGGCCCAGGTGGATTACAATGTTAAGTTGGCCCAGGTGGATATACAATGTTAAGTTGGCCCAGGTGGATTACAATGTTAAGTTGGCCCAGGTGGATATACAATGTTAAGCTGGCCCAGGTGGATTACAATGTTAAGCTGGCCCAGGTGGATCCAAACTAATTAGCTCTCCCACTTTTTTCATTCTCTTCCTTTCTACTATATTGGGGATGGCAGCTAGCGGGCTTTTTGTTCTTTTTCTTTTTTTTCCTTGATTAGTCCCTTGTGAAGTAAATTAAAAAAGAGAAAAAATGGACATATGTTACATAGAATACAGTCAATGCCACTGCAAGAAATAATCTGCAAAAAAAAGACACAAATTTTGGTAGAAGTGGGTGTTGTAGGAAGGTGAATACGTCAACAGGGTAATTGGTGGATGATTTCAGTGGATGTAAGTACTGATTGGATGAACAGATGTGGTGGATGGAAAGATGGGTGAATAGGTGAATAGATGGATGATGGGTTATTCCTGTGGTGTGTAGCTAACTAAGGGGAGCAGCTGGTGATGGGGAAGAGTGATCCTCCCTGAGAGAGGATGAACTAAATGCAATCTTGAGGGATTTTTAATTAACCCCAGATCTTTCCATTAATATATAAAACCGTCTGTTGTTAGCCATAAAATTACGAAAAGTAGCTTTAATATACCAAATTAGCCAGTGGACAAGGATACTAAAGAGGTCATATCTATAAAATATTGCTTATATTCATTAAAATCGTCTAATGGTTCCCAAATTACAATGGAAATTACGTTCTGGGTCTCAAGGGGTAAAGGAAATTGGTGCCGCTGGGAAATGGGGAAAAAGGTAAAAGGAGATGAACGCGGGAGAGGGTGAAGAAGAGGGACGATAACGAAGATAAGATGTTAAAAGAGAAAAAGAAACTATCCGAAATATGGAAAAAGCAAGGCAAGGATGATGATGAAAAAAAGGGTAATTCAGGAGCGAAAAGAAAAACAAAAAAAGGAAAAAATGCACCATAATAGGATGGAAAGAGAAAACATGGAAAGCGAGAAAGAGAGGAGAGGAAAAAGGGCAAAACCAAAATAGAAAGAGAGGCAGCTAAGGGAGAATAAAAAGATAAAAAAGAAATATGGAAGCAGAATGATAATAAGAAGAAGAGGAATAGACAGGAATAAGAAAGAGAGATGAGAAGACAGATAAGCAGATATAGGATATAAGAAATCAGGAAATCATGGAAGGGAAACAGACAGAAAAAGCCAAAAAAAGAGAAAAAGGAACAAAGAAATACAGAGCCAGAAAGGAATGCAAAAAAAAAAAAATGGAAGTCACAAAAAACTAAAAAAAAAAGCACGAGAGAAACAGGGAAAGAAACATGAAACAGAAAGAAACATGAAATAAAAAAGAAACAGAGAGAAACATGTAAGAAATATAGAAAACGGACACAGAAAAGGACGCTAGAAACAAAGCAGGCAGGAAAGGTAAAAAAAAAAAAAGACATGAAGTAAAAATGAAAAAGAAACAGAGAGAGAGGAGAGTAACAAGAGGCAAGGGAGGGGAAAAGGAAGGCAGAAACAGGTACAGAAGCCTGCTCGTCACCACCAACCAGACGGACACAGGCGGACACAGGCGGACACAGGCGGCTGCTGAAATATGCAAGACCCTGAAGGCGCCTTGAAACCCACCAAGAAAGTCCCCAAAATACTTCCTTACACCTGAAAACACAAACTCAAGTGATCCACCAACTTACCTACACCTGAATGCAGAGAGAGAGAGAGAGAGAGAGAGAGAGGAGAGAGGAGAGAGAGAGAGAGAGAGAGCGAGAGAGCGGAGCGAGAGCGAGCGAGAGAGCGAGAGCGAGAGAGCGAGGAGGCGAGAGAGCGAGAGCGAGAGAGCGAGAGGCGAGAGAGAGGGGAGAGCGAGAGAGCGAGAGCGAGAGAGCGAGAGCGAGAGAGCGAGAGCGAGAGAGCGAGAGCGAGAGAGCGAGAGCGAGAGAGCGAGAGCGGAGAGCGAGAGCGAGAAGCGAGAGCGAGAGAGCGAGAGCGAGAGAGCGAGAGCAGAACGAGAGCGAGAGCGAGAGAGAGCGAGAGCGAGAGAGCGAGAGCGAGAGAGCGAGAGCGAGAGAGCGAGAGCGAGAGAGCGAGAGCGAGAGAGCGAGAGCGAGAGAGGGAGAGCGAGAGCGAGAGAGCGAGAGCAGAGAGCGAGAGGAGAGAGCGAGAGCAGAGAGAGAGAGCGAGAGACGAGAGGAGAGACGAGAGCGAGAGAGACGAGAGCGAGAGAGCGGGGCGAGAGAGCGAGAGACGAGAGGAGAGAGAGAGAGAGAGAGAGAGAGAGAGAGAGAGAGAGAGAGAGAGAGAGAGAGAGGGAGAGAGAGAGAGAGAGAGAGAAAAAAAAAAATGTCAAGGAATAGGAAGAGAGAAGGTCAGAGAGAAGGAAAGATGGCTGTAGGGTAAACAAGATGAAGGGGAAGAAAGGTCAAAGGAAGGGATAGCTAGGTTACAAGGTGAAGGGGAAAAGGAAGAGGAGACAAGAAATCCCAACAGAAAACGGAAGACGAAGCAAAATAACGAGAATCGGAGACATAGAAAACGGATAAGTGGTTAGGTAAACGGGGTCACTAATATAATCCATCTTGAGGCCTCCGGAACACAGAACATTAGCGGTCCATGGCTCTACCTCGTGACACAGTTTACGAAGAGGATCATATTGCAGTCTGACCACACATTAACCGTGCAAAGAGGAGAAGGGAAGAGGAGGAGGAGAAGGAGGAAGAGGAGAGGAGGAGATGGAGGTGGATTTAGAAGAAGTGGAAAAGGAGTAGGAGGAAGAGGCGGAGGAAGAGGAGGAAGACCTGGAAAAGAGTAAGAAAAACAAGATGAGCAGAGAAAGAGAAGATATGTGATTGATATGAAACAAAATGCATAATATAACGAAAAAGAAGATGATGCTAGTGATGATGAAGAAGAAACAAGAAGAAGAAGAGGTATTGAATCAGAGGGGGAATATACAAAAATAATGAGAGAGAGAAAGGGAAACTATGAAAGAGAATAAGGAAGGGTGGAGGAGGGACGGAATGTGGAGGAAGGGTGAAGATGGAAAACAGGAGAGAGGACGGGAAATAAAGAGTAAAGACGAGGAAAGAGGAGGAAGGAGAAGAGGAAGAGAAGAGGAAGCAGGAGGAGAAGGAGGAAGAGAGAGAGGAGAGAAGGGAGAAGAGAGGGAGAGAGAGAGAGGAGAGAGAGAAGAGAAGGGAGAGAGAGAGAGAGAGAGAGAGAGAGAGAGAGAGAGAGAGAGAGAGAGAGAGAGAGAGAAGAGAGAGAGAGAGAGAGAGAGAGAGAGAGAGAGAGGAGAGAGAGAGAGAGAGAGAGAGAGAGAGAGAGAGAGAGAGAGAGAGGAGAGAGAGAGAGAGAGAGAGAGAGAGAGAAGAAAAAAAAATAGGGTGGAAGCCAATATTACTAGGATGGACAAGTCGTTTAGATGATGGAAGCAATATCACGGCTGGCTGGAGGAGGATTACATAGGAGTAAGAGGAGGAAGGAGGAGGAGGAGGAGGAGGAGGAGGAGGAGGAGGAGGAGGAGGAGAATTACATAGGATTACATAGGAATAACAGACACCAGGAGACCTATTGGTCCATGACGAGGGTATCTGCTGAAACTACATACTACTAACTATCAACTACATGTAAGAAAACAGTTGGAAAATATACCATGTCCTAAAAGATAGGAACATGGAAGTTTCGTAGTGCAGAAAGATAGGGTATGAAATATACTAACTACAACTACCACTACCACTACAACTAATCGATACGGGGGACTAGATACGAAATCGCACTATCAATACCCATTTACTTTACAGTGCGCGTCAAGTCTGTTTTTAAATGTAGTTATTGTGCTGGCTCCGACAACATTTGCTGGTAACTTGTTCCATCGATCAACGACTCTAACATTGAAATAATTTTTACGTAGATCGGTGATGCAACGTTGACCGTTTATTTTAAACCATTATTTCTTGTTGTCACTTGAGTTGAAAGCTCGAATAGGTTCTCTTGATTAATGACATCAAATCCTTTTAGGATCTTAAAGGTTTCTATCAAGTCCCCACGGATTCTTCGATCCCTTAAGGAAAACATATTAAGTTGCCGCAGTCTCTCTTCATAAGATGAATTTCGCAGAGATGGAATTTGTTTGGTTGCTCTTCTTTGCACTGATTCCAATTTGGCTTGATCTTTTACGAAACAGGGCGACCAGAATTGAACGGCATATTCCAAGTGCGGCCTAACCAAGGACGTGTATAATTGTGTCATTACTTTCGGAGTTTTATGTTCAAAGTTGCGTTTAATAAAGCCCAACATCATATTTGCCTTTTTACTGGCAGCTAGGCAATGCGGACTGGTTTTCAGATCATTACTGATGATGACACCTAAATCCTTTTCCTGCTGTACTTCAGTTAACGATTTATTTTGCATTTGATAGGAGGAGGAGGAGGAGGAGGAGGAGGAGGAGGAGGAGGAGGAGGAGGAGGAGGAGAGGAGGAGGAGGAGGAGGAGGAGGAGGAGGAGGAGGAGGAAGCCGAGTAATACGAAGAAGAGGAGAAATAGAAGAAGTAATCACCACGGAATTCTGGTCCAGTTGACACAAAACTAGGCGAAATAAACGGGAGCAAAAAATGTGGAAATGACGACTGAATTAGTGAGAGGCGAGATAGGAGTATGTAAGGAGGATTGAGAAGGGTGTGTAGTGTGTAGGGCTGAGGGGGATGTGGGAGAGTGTGTAGAGTGGGAAGGGTTGGCATTTGGGTATTAGGAAAGCTAGTGCTAGGATTTATATTCTTGTTTTAGATCTCAAAGGACGTTACTTGAAAGGGCAAAACAAATAAAGTATCAAAAACCCTACTCGCTGCCAGTCCTTATAAAGAAGACAAAAGAGGTAGAAAGAGGGGTGGACCAATTTAGTTCGGGAGGTGTCTTGGCAGTGTCTCTCTTGAAAAAATTTAAGTCGTAGGAAGATGGAAAATAAGTACGTGTTAGTGATTTTTAAAGGTTTGATGAAGGTGGTGGACTTAAATGAAGGATATATACAGAGGTGATCCGCCAACTTACCTACACCTGAATGCAGAGAGAGATGAGAGAGAGAGAGAAGAGAGAGAGAGAGACGAGAGAGAGAAGAGAGAAGGAGAGAGAGAGAGGAGAGAGAGGAGAGCGAGAGCGAGAGACGGAGAGAGCGAGAGCGAGAGAGCGAGAGCGAGAGAGCGAGAGCGAGAGAGCGAGAGCGAGAGAGCGAGAGCGAGAGAGCGAGAGCGAGAGAGCGAGAGCGAGAGCGAGAGCGAGAGAGCGAGAGCGAGAGGCGAGAGCGAGAAGGCGAGAGAGAGCGAGAGCGAGAGAGCGAGAGCGAGAGAGCGAGAGCGAGAGAGCGAGAGCGAGAGAGCGAGAGCGAGAGAGCGAGAGCGAGAGAGCGAGAGCGAGAGAGCGAGAGCGAGAGAGCGAGAGCGAGAGAGCGAGAGCGAGAGAGCGGAGCGAGAGAGCGAGAGCGAGAGAGCGAGAGCGAGAGAGAGCGAGAGAGCGAGAGAGAGCGAGAGAGCGAGAGAGCGAGAGAGCGAGAGCGAGAGAGCGAGAGCGAGAGAGCGAGAGCGAGAGAGCGAGAGCGAGAGAGCGAGAGCGAGAGAGCGAGAGCGAGAGAGCGAGAGCGAGAGAGCGAGAGCGAGAGAGCGAGAGCGAGAGAGCGAGAGCGAGAGAGCGAGAGCGAGAGAGCGAGAGCGAGAGAGCGAGAGCGAGAGAGCGAGAGCGAGAGAGCGAGAGCGAGAGAGCGAGAGCGAGAGAGCGAGAGCGAGAGAGCGAGAGCGAGAGAGCGAGAGCGAGAGAGCGAGAGCGAGAGAGCGAGAGCGAGAGAGCGAGAGCGAGAGAGCGAGAGAGCGAGAGCGAGAGAGCGAGAGCGAGAGAGCGAGAGCGAGAGAGCGAGAGCGAGAGAGCGAGAGCGAGAGAGAGCGAGAGCGAGAGAGCGAGAGCGAGAGAGCGAGAGCGAGAGAGCGAGAGCGAGAGAGCGAGAGCGAGAGAGCGAGAGCGAGAGAGCGAGAGCGAGAGAGCGAGAGCGAGAGAGCGAGAGCGAGAGAGCGAGAGCGAGAGAGCGAGAGCGAGAGAGCGAGAGCGAGAGAGCGAGAGCGAGAGAGCGAGAGCGAGAGAGCGAGAGCGAGAGAGCGAGAGCGAGAGAGCGAGAGCGAGAGAGCGAGAGCGAGAGAGCGAGAGCGAGAGAGCGAGAGCGAGAGAGCGAGAGCGAGAGAGCGAGAGCGAGAGAGCGAGAGCGCGAGAGCGAGAGAGCGAGAGCGAGAGAGCGAGAGCGAGAGAGCGAGAGCGAGAGAGCGAGAGCGAGAGAGCGAGAGCGAGAGAGCGAGAGCGAGAGAGCGAGAGCGAGAGAGCGAGAGCGAGAGAGCGAGAGCGAGAGAGCGAGAGCGAGAGAGCGAGAGCGAGAGAGCGAGAGCGAGAGAGCGAGAGCGAGAGAGCGAGAGCGAGGAAGAGCGAGAGCGAGAGAGCGAGAGCGAGAGAGCGAGAGCGAGAGAGGCGAGAGCGAGAGAGCGAGAGCGAGAGAGCGGAGAGCGAGAGAGCGAGAGCGAGAGAGCGAGAGCGAGAGAGCGAGAGCGAGAGAGCGAGAGCGAGAGAGCGAGAGCGAGAGAGCGAGAGCGAGAGAGCGAGAGCGAGAGAGCGAGAGCGAGAGAGCGAGAGCGAGAGAGCGAGAGCGAGAGAGCGAGAGCGAGAGAGCGAGAGCGAGAGAGCGAGAGCGAGAGAGCGAGAGCGAGAGAGCGAGAGCGAGAGAGCGAGAGCGAGAGAGCGAGAGCGAGAGAGCGAGAGAGCGAGAGAGCGAGAGCGAGAGAGCGAGAGCGAGAGAGCGAGAGCGAGAGAGCGAGAGCGAGAGAGCGAGTTAAATGAAGGTCTCCAGGGGTGTGGGAGCCTGATTAGGAGGGTGATGAAGGGGGGGGGGCGAGGTTTTGCCAATGGGTACGAAAGGGACACTTAAATAATATCTATGCAAATTGCTCCTCTACTTTTTAATAAAGGGATATAAAGTGAGTTATTACTTTCAGACTTTCTTGGCACCTTCTTTTTATTTCTTTAGTGAGTGAAGAAACTCATCTCAGACGGTTTTACGAGTTTTAAAGGAGATAAGACAATAAAATATATACTGTAGAATAACCTAATAATACCTAAAAAAAAACTAATAATAAATGTACACGTCCTTATTCTATTACACCTATGTAGGCACCAAAACAACTAGGCAACGCATTCCCAACGCTACTAATTTAATACTTAAGAGCTGTTCGTGTGTTGCTTAGAAAAATTGGCGTCACACCTGGCGATATGTAGTCTCTCTCTCTCTCTCCCTCTCCCTCTCCCTCTCTCTCTCTCTCCCTCTCCTCTCTCTCTCTCTCTCTCTCTCTCTCTCCCCTGCCACCACCGCGTGAAATATGAGACCATTACATTAGCAACGAGTGGTCCTGATGTTTCCGCGACAGAGATATTGAGGCAGGTTAGGTCCTCATCTCTTCCTCTCTCCCCTTGAAGAAAAGTTAGGTGTGGAGCGGAGTGGAGGAGGAGAGGAAGGAGCGATGCAGCATGGGTTGGAGGGAGATATGGGAGAAAAGATGAAGTTACTTGCTATATGGAAGTGTGTGTGTGTGTGTGTGTGTGTGTGTGTGTGTGTGTGTGTGTGTGTGTGTGTGGTGTGTGTGTGTGTGTGGGGTTGTGGTTGGTGTGTGGTTGTGTGTGTGTGTGTGTGTGTGTGTGTTGTGTGTGTTGTGGTGTGTGTGTGTGTGTGTGTGTGTGTGTTGTGTGTGTGGTGTTGTGTTGTGGTGGTGTGGTGTTGTGGTGTGGTGTGTGTGTGTGTGTATAGCAAGAAATAACACCAGGTAATTGAATCATAAAAGATGGTCAGTAGAGAAACATGCTTACGTAAATTAAAATAATTTCCACATTTACTCTGGGAAAAAAAAATCCAAAATAACAATTAAATTTTCTTCTTACCTATTTATTGTTCTTATTTATATATTTCCCATTAATTCACTTATTCAATGTATTTTATCTCTTTTACTCCACGTCCAACATTCTCACCCGTGGAAATATACATCTTTTTCAAAACACCTCCTTTACCAGCCAGCACTAAAAGATGGAAGCAACTCTTCCCAGCTGGCGTTCAAACTTCCCTTCCGAGGCACTTTATCAACTCCCCCTCAACCCCTCTGCTTCCCCTCCCTCTCCTTTCCCCTCTCACCCCACCACCATCCCCATCTCCACCTGTTGTGACCCCCTCTCCCTCCCTCTTCCCCCAACACACAAACATGTTCACATCGTAGTATTTGGCAACGTTACCTAATTTTTTTTTCTTACAGAGAGAGAGAAATACAGAGAAAGAGAAAGAGAAAGAGAAAGAGAGAAAGAGAAAGAGAAGGAGAGAAAGAGAAAGAGAAAGAGAAAGAGAAAGAGAGAAAGCTCCACCTAACCCTTTCGCCACCCTTCCTCGTGTTTCGCTTCACCTCCATCACGCCAAAATAAACTTGAACGATACTAAGTCATCGAAGCCCTGGACACAGAGAGGCGCCTTTCTCCCCCACCTCGCCCACCTCCACCCTTTTGTCCTACCACCGCTGCCAACAACACCAGCAGGAACCATGGCCACCACCAACCTGCTATCTAGTCGCTCCAATTTTGTTTTATTACCCAACAAATATATGGTCAAGAAGAAGCACAATTTTCTTTTCGTACACTTTTTTTTTCGTACAATTCATTTTCTTTCGTACTTTCCTTCCTTCTGGAGAATTACGCTGATCTAATTATTTGTGTCTTTACAGATAGAATAAGGGACCTGGACACAGAGAGGCGCCTCCCCCCCCCCCACCCACCCCCCGCCGAACAACACTCCCCTTTCCTACCAGCGCTGCCAACAACAACCAGGAACCAGCCACCAGACGCTTCCTATACAATTTTCTTTCTTTTTTAATCTTAGTTTCTTCATTTAACACCTTTTTTATTATCTTCTGTTCGGTTAATGGGATATATTTCCTGTTTTGGCCTTTTTTTTTACTCACCATCTTTATTTTCCGCCACTATTCTTTGTATTACCCAACAAATTTACGGCCAAGAAGCGACACAACTCTCCTTCGTACTTTCCTTCCTTCTTGAGAATTTCGTTTATTAATTTCTTTGTGTATTTACAGATAACATAAAGGTTGGGAGAGAGAGAAGGCTTAAGGGGCCGTAAGAGGGACACCAGTAATAATTAATAGAGTGTCCTGCCGCTATCAACCCCCTGCCAGTAGTCCCGAGAAGCTACGTAAGAATAGGAGTTAATTAAAAAGACATGTCAATAATTAAATAGGAATTAAGAGATGAGTGACAGGGCAGGGCAGTAATTGTAGTCCTTTCCTCATATAAATATAATTTCTTTTTTCTTTTATTTATTATCATTTACTATATTTATATTTTTTTCTCGATCTTTCCGTCGTTCTTTATTTCCTTCCTTCCTTCTCTCTCCTTCCTTCATCCCCCTAACTCGCTCAATCATCTCTCTCTCTCTCTCTCTCTCTCTCTCTCTCTCTCTCTCTCTCTCTCTCTCTCTCTCTCTCTCTCTCTCTTCTCTCTCTCTCTCTCTCTCTCTCTCTCTCTCTCTCTCTCTCTCTCTCTCTCTCTCTCTCTCTCTCCTCTCTCCTCTCTCTCTCTCTCTCTCTCTCTCTCTCTCTCTCTCTCTCTCTCTCTCTCTCTCTCTCTCTCCAAATTGTTAAATCTACAAGTGCGCAAGTGCAACAATAAAATGTCAGTACCTTTTAAACGAGCATTCATAACAGGATTCGTTCCGAAGCCCCGAACTCACACATAATTAACAATACTTAAGTGTTTATCTCAGCGCACGATCGCAGTTCATCTAATAGACTTCCTTGATTAGACAATAGAATAAGCGTCAGTATCACCAGGTTGTCCTTAGCAACGATCGATATAATAATACAAGTGTACGATAAGGAAAAAATGTAGAGGTGATGAAATGATGTATAATATCATTTCTCTTTTTTCTCTCCTTTATTATCATTTACTTATTTATCTCTTCTTTTTCTCTCGATCTTTTTCGTTCTTTATTTCCTTCCTTCTCTCCCCCTCCTTCATCCCCCTGACTCGCTCAATCATCTCAATCATCTCTCTCTCTCTCTCTCTCTCTCCTCTCTCTCTCGGGATTACAGACACTATAAAACGTTCACCCGAGGCCCCGAACTCACACACAATTATGATACTTTAGTGTTTATCTCGGCGTCTGTTCGCAGCTTATCTCAGATACTTCATTAGTAAGACAATAGAATAAACGTCATTATTACCAGATTGTCCTTAGCACCGAACCTCTGCCTATAATAATACAAGTGCACGATTATAAAGGAAGTAATGTAAAGGTGTCGAATTCATCCCCGACACTGTTTCATGTGCTTCGTTTCGTCTCGCTCCGCCACAACCACCACCGCCACTACCCGCATGAGACTACCCTACTACATGAGACTAAAGTAACTATCTATACCTCTATGATGCCCCGTTGCTAAGTTATCTAAGGTACTAAGAATAGAGCATAGCTGAAATCAGCAACGATACATATTATGATATAACACGACGCGAACTTTAAAACCTGGAAAGCAATTAATCAAAGATAATTTCGCGTGCAGACACTCAAACAACCCTTAAAACTAATTAATACAATTCCCTATGAACATAATTAACAATATTCATAAGGTGATACAGACTGCACGACCAAACATGTAATATGACCTGGTAAAATATCATTATAATTAAACTAACGTTGGTATAATAAATGAACACAAGGTTGGCAACACACGGGTGGCGGCGAGAGTGTGGACGCGTCACCTCATCACTACCACCTTACCCTTCCCTGCCTTACCCTGCTTTACCCTGCCTCACCCTACCCTGCCCACCAACACCCACCACTCTGACCCTGCCTACCCTGCCACACACAACACATCACCAATAGTCATAAGTACTCACCAATAAAGTCAAGCTGCTATCACACCGGTTTAGCACACGCAAACGCACGCACACGCACACAACACCACGACGGTAATAGCTCTCAACCTTTCAACGCAGTCATCTTCTCCCCCATCCCCCTTACAAGCACGTGCCAGATATCACTAGAAAAAAATATGAACTGATTTCCACGCTCTTGATTTATTTATTTCGCTAAAAACAACACATTATTTTGTTACATGAAGAAATCTAGAGACTGGCAGCTAGCAGGATTTTTGTTACATTTTGTTTGCCCCTGACCAGTCCTTTGAGATGTAAAGAAGAATAAAGCAGCATGTAGATAAGTCTGTATCTCTGTGGGGCCGACCTTTACGGCCACCTGGGCGGGGGTGTTCCGCACCATGCCCTCGGGGACAACACCATGCCAGTCCTCGCGGGGGAAGGTGAAGGAGGCGATCACCCGCCTTCTGCGCCCCCAGCACCCGTAACCGCGCCTCCTGTAGGACAGCGTGAGGGCGTCCACGGCGCCGCTGCTGCCGTGCACCGCGATGCTCGAGGTGACTTTGAGCCTGCAAGTTTCTTGTCCCATTTCTGTTTTTTTAACCTAAATAATGTGGAAACCAGGAAAATAACCCGAAAGATTGATAAATTAGACAAAAGAAAGACAGATACGAGTTACTGTATAGAACAAGAAATATAAGAAATATAATATAATAAGTATGAATAAAATATATATAGAAATAGAAAAGAATGGTTTTCCTGATCAGATTTGTACTTAATCAGCTGCCTGGATAGCCACACCAGTCATGAACATGACGCTTAACTCTTCCTTGAGGCACCATGTTATTGCATTGATGTATTCCAATATGTATATTCTATATGGTGTGCCCTTCAGGCCCTTCTGTACATACTCCTCACTTTTGTACGACCTTGAGTCAGCTCGTCAATAGCCACCGAGCATTGATGAGATCCTCCATATTACCTTATACATAAATTGTTACTACGTATATTTTCCTTATTGTGATCGCCTTGGCGCATCACGAGTGTTCAGTAAACAGCGCCTCTGGATGCCGTTGCCGCAACAGGGCCCTCTGGTCTCTGCCTCCCGCCAGAGTTAGTAGTCGGGTAAACCTCATAACGGGTGGGCGGGAGGCTCGTTACTCTACTCCTAAGCTCAATAAAGTTAAGGTGTATAGGAAGCAGGCGTTTCCTTTAACACCCTTGTTAGTTTCACAAGTTACAATTAACACTGTCTTTTCCGTCAATCATAATGGGAAGGCTTCACACAGATACTCTTACTCCCGTCTGTAACACACGTGATTTTCTTGTTCGTTTCAGACCAGTTATGTCACTTGCTGCCGTCTATAGGAAAGAAGCACATCGATAAAGATAAACTAGGCGTATCCTACAGCACGTTTGTTACTTGACAACGACACAATCTGCTGTGTATCAAGGCGCTAGTGTCTTCCTCTGCTGTCTCTGCTTCACTTTCGTATCTATCGTTATCTCGCTTCCCTGTTCAGTGAAGCCCTTTGTGCGTGATAGCATCTTACGGCAGTCCTTCCTTCGTTGTGTCTCGCCTGCTTACAATACTACCCATAAGGCCTTCACCTCACCATGTGTCGCTTTTTTACTAATTACCTCCGCCAACGAAGTTGGAGGGGTTATGTTTTCACCCCGATCTGTCTGTCTGTCTGTCTGTCTGTTTGTTAGTGTACAGGATTTCTCGAAAAGTTAAGAATAGATTTGGACCAAACTCGGTATACCAAGTCTATTTGGTATAAGGAAGAACTGATTGAATTTTGGATGAAATCTATTGACATCTGTTGCCATGGCAACCAATTGATGAAATATTCGGCCGGAGGTATGCGCTCATACTGAGTGCATATATATATATATATATATATATATATATATATATATATATATATATATAATATATATATATATATATATATATATATATATATTATATACGTATATTTGATGAAATATTCGGGCGGAGGTATGCGTTCTACTGAGTGCCCCCCCCCCTAGTTTCATCATGTAATCAGCGAAGTTTTTTTCTTTATTATTCGTGTCTTCTTTTTACTTTGTCGAAATCCAAAGAAGACTCCTCGAAGAGTCTATCATTCTGGTGTAGAAGTGGGCGTGTCCAGGGATGTTTATTACCTAGGTTGGTGGCGTTTTGCAGGCGCCCTTCCCTCAGTGCTTGATGGAGAGCTCAGGGATTTTGCTTGGCACGGGTCTGGGCCTCTGGCGTCATGTTGGGGCGGGGCTGGGATCTCAAGTGTGGGGAGGGGAAATCCGACGTGACATCAGGGGTAGTGGTGGTTGACGGACAGAGGACATTGTGGTTGGAGGTGGTGGACGGACAGAGGAC
>JACEEZ010020231.1:390175-435175 GCA_016584305.1 Chionoecetes opilio
AAGCCTCTTTGTGCCCTGAGCGAGATGAAAGATGCGACGGTGAGGTCGTGAAAAGATAAAAAGGGTAAAAAGGATGGTTATTTAAGATAGTTTTGGGTATGGATATAAGGAGAGTTAGTGGTTGAGGAAAAATAAGTGTACAATTGTGGAAAAGGATCACCCTGTTTTTTTTCCGTAGCGATAAAAAGGAACGCACGAAAAAAAAATGGCAAAGCAAACAATGTTGTTCACCTACATACACTCGATAATAAAAGTCAAACACCAGGTAAGCCATTCTTCTCTTTTTTGCCAACAGAACATCTTCCTCGAGAACAAAAGTCAAACACCAGGTAAGCCATTCTTCTTCTCTTTTTTACCAACAGAACATCTTCCCGATTGCAACCTCGATTTCTCTGTCTCACCGCCCCTTCTCTGTGTCTCCCTCTCATCACTTCCCTCTCTGTGCCCCAATCCCTGCCACTATAACAGCCTTCTCGATATAGCAACACATCCCCTCCTCTACTTCCTCCTCCATGCCTCTCTCTATATCCCTACAGTTTCCCTCCCTTTATTCTCGTCCTATATGTATCAGCTACATTGCCCTCACTAATAGCAACCTTCCCCCACGCCAGGAAAGTGTAAGGGTGTTTCTATTCGCCTTCGATATTTGCTCACCTGACTCACGTGCGCCGAAGAAAAAAAATTCGAGTTAGTATTCTAGAGGCTAGAAAATGTAAATGAAGGAGAGGTTAGAGCGCTCTCTCTCTCTCTCTCTCTCTCTCTCTCTCTCTCTCTCTCTCTCTCTCTCTCTCTCTCTCTCTCTCTCTCTCTCTCTCTCTCTCTCTCTCTCTCTCTCTCTCTCTCTCTCTCTCTCTCTCTCTCTCTCTCTCTCTCTCTCTCTCTCTCTCTCTCTCTCTCTCTCTCTCTCTCTCTCTAATCCTATATCCTAATCTGACTTTTCCAACTGTAGGGGACGTTACTGGTAGCACCACCAGACAGCAAGATAACCTGTACGTCCCCAAGACCAACACAGACATGGGGGCCAGATCTCTCTCTGTAAGGGGCCCCAAGTTATGGAACAGCCTCCCGTCGCTAGTTAAAGATGCTAACACCCTACAGGCTTTCAAAACTAAACTCAAACTTGTACTTCGGGATGGAAATGAATTTTAGTATAGAACTTTTTCTTTTAATGTATATAGTATATTCTTAGGTAGAACTATATGTACCTTTTATAATGATTTTACTTATATATTTGTTTTCTTTTAATAATGCTTTTATTCCTTTACTTTTTATTAGCATATACTGTATATATATTTTAATATCGATTATTTTTCTATTTTACAATTTTATAATTTTATATTTTTAATGTTTTAATGCAAAACTGTGTAATTTAATTTATGTAGCTATTATCTTGAAAATAATTGTATGTAACGAATAACCACTGCCGATGGAAATAAACTTTATTATTATTATTATTATTATTATTATTATTATTATTATTATTATTATTATTATCTCTCTCTCTCTCTCTCTCTCTCTCTCTCTCTCTCTCTCTCTCTCTCTCTCTCTCTCTCTCTCTCTCTCTCTCTCTCTCTCTCTCTCTCTCTCTCTCTCTCTCTCTCTCTCTCTCTCTCTCTCTCTCAACCATTACTAAAATCTCGGAGGCCATTTGAAAAAACAAGTTGGCCTTTACAAAATTAGATCCCTTCGTATTGCCAATTCTGGTCGTATCTTTTTAAGATAATCGACGTGATTACTATGCAGTTCGGGTGTGTGTGTGTGTGAATGTAGCAAAATGTGATTGCATTGAATGTGCAGCGGAAACTGAAGAAAAAAACATTGATTGGATTATACTGTACACTTTCATAATATAATTCTTTTATTCTATATATTATCTCAGTAAATGTAGTTTTCGTGGAGTGATATTAAACTCTCTCTCTCTCTCTCTCTCTCTCTCTCTCTCTCTCTCTCTCTCTCTCTCTCTCTCTCTCTCTCTCTCTCTAACCCGTCAGGTTGGCTCGGTTGGTAGAGCTGCGGGCTCGCGCGTAGCGTCCCTGCATTCGGTCAGCGGTTCGAGCCCACCAAGTTCGTCCTGGCGTGGTGGCGCTTTTTATAGTCAATAACCTTGTAGTTGGTACTTGCAAAGTGTCTAGATAGGATCAAAGCATCGTCTCTCTCTCTCTCTCTCTCTCTCTCTCTCTCTCTCTCTCTCTCTCTCTCTCTCTCTCTCTCTCTCTCTCTCTCTCTCTCTCTCTCTCTCTCTCTCTCTCTCTCTCTCTCTTTGCTAATGCTTCATGAACAAGTACTTTGGCTGAAAACTGCTGAAGCGTGTCATTGAATACATACACACATGCAAACACACAATTATGAGGTGACTAGATAATGTCATTGACCATTGTGATTGCAACCTTATTATTGTGACCAAAATGGGCGATTTGGGGAATCAGTTCCACATAAATAGCACATAATTCGTTCAAATTATCGAAAAAATCTCATCAGTATATTTCATTACTGATTTTGTGGAGTAAAAAACAAAAACATTCAGAGGAAAATGGCGAATTGATAATCCTCCTGATCGTCCTCTGTCCCGCTAAAGGTCAGTCTGCACCCCTCCCCAACCACGCCCCCCCTCACCCATGCCCCCACACACACCCCTCCCGCCCCCCGCCCCCCCTCCAGTCTTGCACCACTGCTCTCTACCCAACACTGGGAACACACGTACGTATTGTGTCCTTGCGGGTGGTTAGAGTGTGTGCCTTAAATTAAAAAAACATAATAATTAAGTTTCAGTCTCTTACATGCGTCAATTTTCCCCCATTCTTTGAACCGCTTTACTGTTATGCGATAAATGAGATATTCATCAAATAATCTATTTTTAAAAATATACGGGGTTAGTGAAGCATGGCAACGCGTCACCGCAGAGTTCTCTTCCCGTACTTGCCTCATCGCCACGACGGGTGCAAACACTGTTCACCAGATTTAAGAAATTATTAGTTTATCGTCAGCAGATACATTTAAGAAGGGACTTTAAGCACAGCAAGTGATCAGAGGTGTTGTGTAGGTTGCGGCATGGGCTTCGGACGCGACACCTGCCTGCACCTGGCCCAGTATTATCGCCTATTACCACGTATCCCCTGTTATGGTGACGGATCACAGTCTGCAAGCGGCAAGTCTGCAAGGGGGATATAATAATATATATATATATATATATATATATATATATATATATATATATATATATATATATATATATATAATATATATATATATATATATATATATATATATATATATATATATATATATATATATATATATATAACAAAATTTTATTTTTAACAAAAAACTTTATGTCCAAACTGATGGTGTTTCCATGGGATCGTGCCTGGGTCCTTCATTTGCTAATGCTTTTTTATGTCACCATGAGGACATGTGGCTGTCTAACTGTCCTAAACTTTTTAAACCTTTTTATTATAAACGATATGTAGACGACACTTTTTTACTTTTTAAAAATACCGAGCACATTCCCTTATTTCTGAAGTACCTTAATTCTCTGCACCCAAATATTAAGTTCACATATGAAATTGAAAAACAATCATCACTACCATTTTTAGATATCCTAGTTACTCGTAAAAATAATTACCTTACCACCTCAGTCTATAGAAAACCTACTTTCACTGGCTTAGGAACTCAATATGCTTCATTTATCCCTAACCTTTTTAAAATCAACACTATTAAGACCCTACTACACAGATGCTATAGTTTCTCATCTAATTGGTTTTCCTTTGATAATGAGATCAAATTCCTTACTAATTTTTTCCAAAACAATGGCTACCCCTCAAATTAATTGAAACAATCATCTCAAAGTTCTTAGATAAAAAGTTCAACCCAGAGTCGAACGAACCCGAACCCATATTAGACACACACTATGTTAAACTCCCATTTTATGGCCATCTCAGTTACACCATTCGGAAAAAACTCAATGATCTACTTAAGTCACATCTTCCTAACTCAAAATTTAAATTTATTTTTACTAATTCTCTTACCCTAAGAACTCATTTCAAATATAAAGACTCTATACCTAAAGCCCTTATTTCTAACATAATTTACGAATTCAAATGTTCTAGTTGTAACGCTAGATACGTCGGCGAGACGACAAGGAATCTAACCCTTAGGCTTTCTGAGCATAAAGGTGTTTCTGCACGTACTGGTCGACCCATTTCTTCACCTTCGCAATCTGCAATCCGCTCACACTCACATGATTTAGATCACCCTTTTTCTATGAATGACTTTAGTATCCTATCCAAGGCACACTACCCTAGTGACACTAAATTATTAGAAGCTATACACATCAAGCACTTGTCCCCTGATCTTAATAACCAAGTCATTTCACAACAACTACATATACTCAAATGACTACCACTGTTTCGATTGCCCGACTCTCGGTTCGATCGCCCCACACAAGCTGAAATGTCACCCACAAAACTAGTGTTCATTCAGTCCTCTACCAACTCAGACAGCATACACACCAAGGTCCGTTAAGTACAAATTATATTTTATTTATTAGTTAGTAATTTTAGAAAATATAGGAATATTTTATTGTTTCTTAGAATTAATTTTTTAGATGTTCGCTTTTTAGCATTACAATATATTAAATTTTAACTATTTTTAGCCTGATGATGCCAAGTGCCTTGGCGAAAACGTTGCGCATAAACAACCCCAAGTTTGATGAGTGTCTCTGTCACCCTGAAAACATCATGATTATATATATATATATATAATATATATATATATATATATATATATATATATATATATATATATATATATATATAAATATATGTATATATGGTTTGAGTGTGTACGTATATTACAAAAACACAACAGTTGCATTTCAGTCTCGTAGATGCGTCAATTTTCCCCCATTCTCGAAACCGCTTAGCCCTCCAGGATATTCTTAACACAAACAAACAAACAAACAAACAAAACAAACAAAACAAATCAAACCGTAAACCTCCCAAAAAAAACAGACATACAAATAAACCGAACCGATCACATAACCTATAGGTACACCATACGCAATGTATCGCTGAAAAGATCAGAAGGTGAGATAGATCTGGGAGTGCGGGTAAGCTCAGACCTCCGTCCTAGGAATCAATGTATTGAGGCTAGAAATCCGAGCTAACAAGGTGTTAGGATTCATTACCAGGAGTGTTAAAAGTAGAAGTGCTGAGGTTATTCTAAAGCTTTATTTGGCACTAGTCAGACCTCAACTAGACTATGCGGTTCAGTTTTGGTCTCCGTATTACAGGATGGATATAGCCTTGTAAAGGCCTGTCCACACTGGGGGTCATGCGGCTGGCGGTGAGGCTGGTGGATGTGTTGAAACATCCTGCAAACAAACAGGACCTGCGCGTCCAGACTGTGCCTCACCGCCATGGCAGGGAGGCGACGCTCCGTCACAAGATTGATTGATGTTCATTTCAATTTTTGACCACCTAAATATTTTTGCATTGAGACGTATCATATACCGTCAGAATCGGAAAAGTGTGTTGCTTCCGAGACAGTAAATAAACATGCAATGCAAGCAAAATTAAATGAATAACAAGGAGTTGAATAAAAAAAGGTGAGAGAGGAATTTTTTTTATGCACTATTTCGCTTTGGTATCATTATCTTATTCTTGCTATAGTATACTGTAATTTATTTATATTCATGACACGCAGTAATGTCTCGTGAAGATGATGGTATGTTCAGTCTTCCTAAATATCATCTTATTCATCTGGTAGTTTGATAATACCATCACTGGGGCAGCACTGGGGAACTACAACACGTCCCTCGAATCGGGAAGGGTTGGATTCGCTCCGCACGACGTGTTGAAAACCTCGATTTTCAACTCCGCCAGCCTCACCGCCAGCCTCATGAGCCCTAGTCTGGACGGGCCTTTAGAATCAGTCCAGAGAAGGATGACCAAAATGATTCATGGGATGCGTAACTTTAGTTATGAGAAGAGATTGAAGCTATTAAATTTACACTCACTCGAGAGTCGTAGATTAAGGGGCGATCTGATAGAAGTTTTTAAAGTAATTGTCCAGACCATTTCATCATTCCTGATTTAATGCAGTCAAAATATAGCCATTATCGAGTATATCAACAATATGTTGTCACTTTTTGCATCCAGTCACCCGTTTTTAAATTATCCGCATTCAAAATCTGTAAATTCCTCGAGCTCTCAAAACACAACTGACGACCAGCAGACGACGGACCATTACTCATCGTAAGCCTGCCATCCTCCACACATCACGCTGTGGGGGAGGAGGGCATCGCCTCCATGTGGGGAGACCATTTCAAGGGCATTCTCAACTGTGTGAGGGACGAGGAGAGTGAGAATGCCCTGCGTGGTGGGATGCGTGGTGTGTCGCTGCAGGGTTTCCGCAGCGTGGATCACGAGGAAATGAGAGGGGTATTGCAAAGCCTCTCCTCCAGTGAGACTTTGGGTATGGATGGGCTCCTTTCTGGGGCATTTAAGTATGCGCCCCCCAGCCTGGTTACTTGGCTCCGTCTCTTCATCAATGCCTGTGTCTGCCATCAGTACATACCCAGTCGGGTCTTGGCAGTGCTTATAGTGCCTTTACTTAAGAGCAAAGTGAAGGACCCTGCTAACTCTGGCAATTACAGGCCCATTGCCATAGCAACCGCCCTGTCCAAGGTGCTGGAGAAAGTGGTGCTCCATCGTCTTGAGGCCTACCTGTATACACTGGACAATCAGTTCAGCTATAAGAGAGGCCTTGGCACTGAGATGCGTGTGTGGACATTGAAGAATATCATTCATTACTACACTTCCAGAAATTCACCTGTTTATCTGTGTTTCCTGGATGCCAGAAAGGCGTTTGACAGAGTGAATTACTGGAAGCTCTTTCATAAACTTCTCGTCAGGGGTACACCTGGGTACATTGTTAATTTATTAATGTACTGGTACACTACTCAGGAATTTACTGTTAAGTGGGGTAATTTCTTCTCGCTGTCCTTTAGTACTGCCAATGGTATTTGGCAGGGGAGGATTTTATCCCCCTACCTGTACAATGTGTACACGGATGATCTCAGTGCCAACCTTCGTGATACAGGTATCGGCTGCCACATACATGATGGGTGCATCAACTCACTGAGCTATGCTGATGATATGGTACTGCTCACACCCACTGCGGATGCGTTGCAGGACCTTATCAATGTGTGTCAGGTGTATGCTGCCAAGCATGACATTGTCTACAACACCACTAAGACAGAGTGCATGGTAGTATCACCGGCACACGCTCAGGTGAATTACCTGAAAACAGCATGGCTCGGTGGGTCTGCCCTCACTTTTGTGGATAGATTCGCATACCTAGGCCATGTTATATCCCACGACATGACTGATGATGATGATATCATCAAGCACACCACCAAGCTTCTTGTCGTGGGAAATACTCTACAGAGGAAATTCTCCTACTGTAGCAGAGCGGTGAAGATGGAGTTATTCAGGAGTCACTGCTACTCTATATACTGCAACTCGCTGTGGTCGCAGTACAAGGTGGCCACTATGAACCGCCTTAAGGTCTGTCACAATGACATCCTTAAGAGGCTTCTGGGGCTGTCCAGGGGGTGCAGCTCGTCCCTGGCTTTCGCTAGGAACGGTGTGAACAATCTGGATGTGATCCGTCGATACTTCGTGTTCAGTTTAAGGAGTAGGGTGGAGCTCTCTACGAACTTCATCATCACCTCTGTCAGGCAGAGCTCGGCTTATGTATGTGGACCTATACAACAGCGGTGGCTGGGTCTGCTGTTTGTGCAGAATGTGGGATAGCACAGGTGTCCATGTATGCTTTTCTATGTACTTTGATACTATGTCCCCTAATGTGCCTGTACTTTGTTCTTGTTTTTTATTTTTGCTCTAGTACTTAAGTTTACTCCTTGGCTTGTTCTTATTGCTTTGTTTTTTGTCTGTATGCCTCCGGGCGAGAATAAAATTATTATTATTATTATTATTATTATTATTATATAAGCCTGCCATCCTCCACTCATCGTAAGCCTGAGTGAGATCCGCCCCGCCCCAGCCAACCAGCCAGCCAGCCGCCGCCCTTCCCACGGCAAGACCTTCGGCTGTTTCCTTCCTCCATTCATCAACCCTGAGCGAGGACACACGCTGGTGGGCACATCCTTTCACTCACACACTTGGCCTCATTAAGAGAGTATCCCTCACTCGGTTTTCTGACATAACCAACAGAATGCAGAGAGAAAAATTAATAAGATAGAGTGAGTGATGAGCCGTCGGGTTCCAGTGAGGCCTAGGAAGGTGTGGCCATATTTATGTGTTTCATATAGGCCTTGACAAGTGGTTTAGGGCGTCCACCTGACAGCCAAGATCAGCTTCCTGTTGTTGATGATCTGTCAGGTAAAAAGATCCACTTAGTAATGTGTAGCTATAAAGATCCACATGGTAATTATTTTTTCATTGACGGAGAATAACTTTCCCTGAATAGAAGATGTTATTCCGTAAAATAGAATAAATCATGGTAAGCCGTGTCATTTCCAAGGATGTTCCAGCAATAAATTCTTTTTTTAAACGCTAATTGATATTCTGTAACATGAAATGAAACGGAAACTACAAACATTTTTAGAAATAGTTAGCAAAAACATACTTAATGAGATTCAATTTCAATCCTACTATATACAGATCAGTGAGCATGTAACTGTGCTGAGACCAGATTAGAGTAAACACCTATACTCTGTTTCCATCCCAGCCTAATGAGCAGCCTCGCACCCCGTCCAAGCCTGGTGTCCGGCAATCTGTCAACACGAGGGACACCTGCCTCTCATTATCGCCACAATCTGTCCTCCCTCTCCAATGTAAACACACACACACGCACATGTACACACTCTCTCTCTCTCTCTCTCTCTCTCTCTCTCTCTCTCTCTTCTCTCTCTCTCTCTCTCTCTCTCTCTCTCTCTCTCTCTCTCTCTCTCTCTCTCTCTCTCTCTCCCCCCCCTCTGTGTGTGTGTGTGTGTGTGTGTGTGTGTGGCTGCCAAAGAACCTGTCTCATAGCAAAAGACATCTGGAAAATCAATGTGAAACGAGAGGAGTCAGAATTTCTTAAATCATGAGTATTCAATATACGACAATTTTTCTTCTCGATGAATTAACAAAATTGTAAAATATATGATACGGCATAAAACAAATAAAAAAACACGTAATCCACACCCTTTTTGCGGAATAGTTTGTTTTCTCAAATCCTAAACCCTAGAAAACCAATTATTTTCCTGCCAACGAAAACTTTGCATAACTTCATCATTCAAGTTCCGGATTTTTTAAAACCGTAAATTGAAGAACTAATACTGTATGTACGCACCTTACCTCACCTCACCCATACATACATACACAGATGGGATAAAACACACACACGTACGCACGCACGGGACAAACAGGTAACGTGCTAGAAGGAGAACCAGTGCCAAGAACCATCAAAGAAAATCCAGGGAGACCTTTCTATCCCTACATCTTTCTTAACACCTCCCCCCCACGCCCCTCCCCCCAGTAGCACGAAAAAGGGGGAGGGAGGGGGCTTTTCGCTTCACCTGTCGACCTGAATGGAGGATGAGGAAGGAAGGAAGGAAGGAAAGGCAAGGAGAAAAGGAAGAGAGAGATGAAAGAAATGCGGTAAGAGGAGTGAGGAGGTGACAGCAATGACTTAGGAAGGTGGTTTGAAAAGGAAAGAAGGTGCCAGCCTGTCTGTTTTTCTGTCTGTCTTTCTCTCTATCCGTATGTCTGTCTGTTTATTTGTCTGTCTGTCTCTCTATCCGTCTGTCTGTCTGTTAATTTTTATGTCTGTCTCTCTATCCATCAGTCTGTCTGTTTATTTGTCTGTCTGTCTCTTCTTGTAGGCTGCTTCCTTGGCCCTTCTCGCCTCCCTAAGTCTTACAATCCTTCACAAACACCATTCCTTCCCGGTTATCAAGTTATCCCTCCCTCTTTATCCTGTTATATCTACTCTCCCTCGTTCACCTCTTCTCCTTTTACCCTTCCATAGACAATACCTTCCCACATTCCTCCTTCTTCCTCTATTCTATTTTTCCCTTTTTCAAGCATACAAATATGGAGTAGGTACAAAGATATGAAGAATGACTTATACAGCTTAAAGTGCGTACACATTCTGGGAAATCAAAAGAAAGGGTCAATTTAGTCACTGTGCTTAAAGAATGGGACTGCAGCGAGTGGATATAAAAGACTCGCTGTTGAAGGATGATGAGGAAACAATAGGGGATAAAAATACAAGGAGGAGGCTTGAATAATACATAAAGAAGTTCAGATTCTATAAACAGAGGCAGATACATGGAGTGGTTGTGGAGGCGAAGGTGGAGGTGAGTTTTATATTGGTTGAACCTATAAGTTAAAAGTATAAGGAGGAGGCTTGAATAATATATAAAGAGGTTCAGATTCCCTAAACAGAGGCAGATACAAACACAAAAAATGCCTAGCCAGAATCAGGTATGAAGTAGATTTAAGCTTACACTAAAATATTGAAAGCGGGAATATGATGGTGGAGATGATATAAGGGAAGAACATTTACTGATAACTCAAAACTACGATAGAAAAATGAACTCTGATATCATAAGATACAGGGAAGTCCAACCTCAATTTAAATCCAACCTATTTCAATTACATAAACACCACCACTTTTAAGCTCGCCACTTAACATATCACAAGGAACTTCACACTCTAAAAATAGCAGCCAGGATATTTCATTTGACTTGCTATAATATTAAACCACGCCGCCGCTGCAACACTTTTCCTTGTTAGTAAAACATCCATTTTGGGAAGGTTGCGAGGGAGAAAATATCAAAATTGGCAAACTTACCAGGGAGCCATGGATGATTTTTTTTTCTGTGTATATATATAGTAATTTTTCATGTATACATATTACATGTTCTTTTTATGAATTTTGATGAGACTCGCATGTGGTGTACGATGGAGGGCAGACTGTGAGAGAGAGAGAGAGAGAGAGAGAGAGAGAGAGAGAGAGAGAGAGAGAGAGAGAGAGAGAGAGAGAGAGAGAGAGAGAGAGAGAGAGAGAGGAGAGAGAGAAGAGAGAGAGAGAGAGAGAGAGAGAGAGAGAGAGAGAGAGAGAGAGAGAGAGAGAGAGAGAGAGAGAGAGAGAGAGAATATTACAATCTTCCCTCTCCCACACAGCTGCCCGTTTCCTCCCTCATATTCCTCCTTCTGCATAAATATCATTTCCTCTCCTCTTTCTCTTCTTTTTCTCTCTCCCCATTCCTATCCTTCAGCACACTTCCCCCACCCTCCCCCTCCTCTCCCACCTTCCCCTGGGACGTCCCTCGGTCTGGCGGCCACTGGGGAATACTGACCCATATGTATGATCAAAGAAAACTATGATACATGGAGACACATAAAGGAAAAGGAGGGAGTTCAAGAGTAGTAAACAGCAATCAAGGGAATGGATGCTAAAAAAAGGTGAAATATAACAAGGTTAAGATGATGATGATGATTTAAATAACAGCAATGATAATGATAATACTGATGATGAGTTGGAGTAGGAGGAGGAGTGAGGTTGTATGGATAACGTAAATATCAAGAGTAAAAGAAGTGATTAAGGGAGGGAGGAGGGGGAGACGCGAGGGGCAAACACGAAAAAAGCTATAAAACTCACTTCAAAGCAAACTATCGAGAAATTAATTAAGACTCGATGTTGACAAGTTTAGACCCACCTGAGAAGAGATACCTGACACACACACACACGCACACGCACACGCACACACACACACACACACACACACACACACACACACACACACACACACACACACACACACACCACACACACACCACACACCACACACACACACTTTCACACTCACACTCACCACACACACAAACACACATACACACACACACACACAGGAGGGAAAAAATAGATAAATAAAGATACGTAGACAGGAAAATACAATCCCTCTTCTCATTCCTCATTCCTCCTAACCTTCCTCTCCTCCTCCTCCTCCTCCTCTTCTTCCTTCGGTACACGAGGTGACAAACAGGCCAAGTACCGGATCAAGGACGGTAATGATCTGCCTTGACAGCCTAAGACGCGATGGGTCTGCACGTTGAGGTAATGGTCCTATCTAGATGCAAAACAGTCTTGCTCTTCTCGAGATGATAAGCAATAAGAAACTCTCGTAAACAGACTGATGGAAGAAGATAGGTGATATAAGATGGTAAAAGGATGAAAAGAAAGGTACGTCTTGGAAAGGAAAGTTAATGTGCTATCGATCTTAATGTCATTTTTCTGATCACTCAATTATGTTATGTAAGTTTTATATCTTGTTCATATTTGTTTTCTAGGAAAGTATGATTCCAGTCCGTTATATTTTACCTCATCTTGTGAAATGCAGTATTTTAGTAGTTGAAATCTAGCATACATATGTTTAATACCCTTCAATAATTATCTTCTTTACTACCCGAGGTAATAGTAGTCTGCGCAATTACCTTTTTTTTATTACATTTTGTGTGCGCGTTGTCTTTTTTTGCCTTGCCCTTTTACGAACACTTCCAGACAGTACAAGAGCAGTCTGTTTCCATACATATAAAAGCCTCATTGATATCAAACCACAGACATACAAGAGTCACAAACCAATGGGGAGTTTTCTAATAAGCTCACGCTCAAGCCTGTTTCTCACGCTCTCATATCCTCTGCCCTTTGAGCCTGAATGATCTATCATTTACCGTAAATTCCCTGTACTTTTTCGGGACATATCAGAATTACCCTTCAATACAACAACTGAAACAGTTCTTAATAAAAAATGTAGTTTATCATTTTATTTGTCTGCAGTGGATGAAAATATTGGCAAAAGAATTGAATATTTGAAAAGTCAATCTTTAAAAATCGTCTTTTCATGAAAACACGCAAGTTCAAGCAGAATGAGGCTTCAGGAAATATCTACTTGTAGGTAAGCATTCACTGAGTACCTGTTTTAGGTGTATATGTCTCTCTTACGACGAACATTTAACCAAGAAGTAATTTAAAGTACTTGGCAACTCAACGACAGTCCTGTATGCAAGACAGTAGAAATGTTTGTTTACTAAATAGCTCCGCCGCTACGTACCTCCACCTCAATCCCCTTCTCTCTGAATCAATCAATCAACCCTTAATTCCCTCTGAATACCCTATAGTCCTCTGTTTTATCCTATGTCAACAGGTTTATCTATTAGAGGCAGAAGACTAAATCAGTAAGTGCGAAACAGGGAGTCTTAATTTAAAGACAATGAGTTCGGTAGAGTGAGAATTTACGTTTAGAGAAACATATGGGTTGTTTTCTGGAGGACAAACAAGGCAATAAGAGGAAACAAAATCGTAATTCGAAGTCAGGATATGGGAGTAAATAAGAAAATGTTTTCGGAGGCAGCATAACTTGAAGCTCAGAACACGAAATAAGGAGACGAGTCTCCGGTATGTGGGAGCGGATGCTGCGAATATTCCAGTAGAGGACAGACAGTGTGAAGAGATCAGCGGGTGATGATAGTTAGGATGACAGCCTCTGGGGTTGAGGGGTTAGGAGTATCAGGGATGTGAGCCGTGAGGTATAAGGGATCGGCGGTGCCGAGTGTGTGATGACAACAGGAAAGTGAGCTATAGCAGATCCTGCCGGCGGGATGGTTTCTGTGGAGATGCTGAACGCCACACTGTGTTTTGGTTATATTTTCGTCGTAAGAGAGACATATACACCTAAGACAGGTACTCAGTGAATGCTTACCTACAAGTAGATATTTCCTGAAGCCTCATTCTGCTTGAACTTGCGTGTTTTCATGAAAAGACGATTTTTAAAGATTGACTTTTCAAATATTCAATTCTTTTGCCAATATTTTCATCCACTGCAGACAAATAAAATGATAAACTACATTTTTTATTAAGAACTGTTTCAGTTGTTGTATTGAAGGGTAATTCTGATATGTCCCGAAAAAGTACAGGGAATTTACGGTAAATGATAGATCATTCAGGCTCACAGAACAGAGGATACGAGATGCGCGAGAGACATCTGGCGGCTTAGCTTTGAAAACTCCCCATAGCTTCATTAACACCCATACACGCACTCCTAACTACCCTTCTCTCCCTCTTCCTCCTCTCATTTTCCCCTCCTATCCTCTATCTCTTCGTAACTTCACCCGCACTGTCTCCCCTCCCTCTTCCTCCCATTATTTTCCCCTCCCATCCATTTTCTCCCCCCATCTTTTCGTTACTCCAGCCTCACTCTCTTCCCTCCCTCTTTCTCCCATTCTTCTTCCTTCCCATTCTTCATCTCTTCGTAACGCCAGCCTCACTGTCTTCCCTCCATCTCCCTCCTATTTCTGCACCCTCCCATCCCCCATCTCTTCGTAATTCCCCTAACACTGTCTTCCCTTCCTCTTCCTCCCGTTATTTTCCTCTTCCCTCCATTTTCTCCCTCCATCTCTTCGTAGCTCCACCCACACTGTCTTCCTTCTACCTTCTTGACACCTTAGCGACGTAACGAGGGTTTCATGGCCCACCGACGCGACTTAATGGTTCTTCTTCGCCTTCCCGAGCCCTCGTGGAGCCTAGTAAGGTGGGGGCGGCGTTCCCTGCATGAGTAAAGGGAGCAAGGGGCGTGTCTGGACGACGGGGTTCAATGGAATCATGAAGGGGTTCTATAGGCGGTAATGCGGGACAGGGTGAGTGCCGCTACTAATGAGATCAGACAGGGTTTAATTCTATGTTTCGTAGATCTTTCTTTACCAATTTATTTAGTTCTCATTGATTTTTTTACCTTCTCTATATATATATTTTCTCTCTTAGTCTATTTTTACTCTCTCACACACACACACACTCAAACACACACACACACACACACACACACACACACACTCACACTCACACTCACACTCACACTCACACTCACACTCACACACACACACACACACACACACACACACACACACACACACACACACTCACACTCACACTCACACTCACTCACACTCACACTCACACACACACACTGTGGGGGAAGTACACAACAAGTCAGGCTCAAGAGTGTCCAGGGTCAGGCGGTACAAAGAAACAGAGGCGAAAATTTGAGGCCACTGAGGGACACGGGGCGGAAACACAAACTTTGCTGAGTGAGTTTCCAGATCGAGAAAAGAGAAAATAGGAGAAAAAGAAGAAGGCGAGGATGTCACCGCCGCGAGGATGTCACCGCCGCGAGGTTTGTGTCGACGTATATACAGGGTTTTGATGAGGTATACATAGACACACACACACACACACACACACACACACACACACACACACACACACACACACACCACACACACACAGTCACACGCACACAGTCTACACACACACAGCACACGCACACACACACACACACACACACCACACACACACACACACACACACACACACACACACACACACACACACACACACACACACACACACACACACACACACACACACACACACACATGTACACTCCTGCAGTCATGTGTTTTCTGTTTTTGCCCTCGTGTCTGTTATATTTCAGAGAGAGGAGAGAGAGAGAGAGAGGAGAGAGAGAGAGAGAGAAGAAGAGAGAGTAGGGGAGAGAGAGAAGAGAGAGAGAGAGAGACAGAGTGAGACAGAGAGAGGAGAGAGAGAGAGAGAGAGAGAGAGAGAGAGAGAGAGAGAGAGAGAGAGAGAGAGAAGTGAGAGAGAGAGAGAGAGAAGAGTGAGACGAGAGAGAGAGAGAGAAGAGAGAAAGAGGGAGAGGAGACAGAGGAAAGAGAGAGAGAGAGAGAGAGAGAGAGAGAGAGAGAGAGAGAGAGAGAGAGAGAGAGAGAGAGAGAGAAGAGAAGAGAAGAGAAGAGAGAGAGAGAGTGAGAGACGTGCAGAGAGATGAGAGAGAGAGAGAGAGAGAGAGAGAACGAAGGGAGAGAAGCAGAGAAAAAAAGAGAAATAGTGAGAGTGAGAGACAGAGAGAAAGAAGCCATGTGCATAGTGAGGAAGAGCAAATCAAAGCAACAATAGTGCTTAGAAACAAAACATGGTAGAGTGTTACTGAAATATAGTTTATAGAATTAGTATATGTTTTTTTCTTTGTTTTGTTATGTTAAGTCATCTTGTTTTCCCAATTTGTTTTTGTTTTTTGGCTTTTATATGGACCATAACTTAAATTGTATGCATCGTTTATTTGTATTTTTTCAAGATTAATTATAGATTCTGGTATGGGTTTTTTTCTTTGTTTTGCTATGTGAAGTCATCTTGTTTTGCCAATGTTGTTTTTATGGCTTTTATATGAACCATAACTTAAATTGCATGCATCGTATAGTTGTATTTTTGTGGTTAAAAAATAGTCAGGGATGTTCCTGAAGTTCGTGATTATGATATGCACTAGTTTGTTTCTCTTCAGGCTGTTGAGTTGTTTTGAAGGGCAGTGTAAGTCTCAGGAGCGTGGGAAGGAAGGGATGGTGTGTGGGAATACGAGGAGGAGGACTAGGATGATTTCTGAGGCGCCCCACGAATAATTAGGATTTGTGGATCTGTTTATACCAGGCCGGCGATGTCATTAAGGGATGGAGAGAGGAAGGCTGGTTGGTCGGACGGGAATTATACGTGATGGGAATATAACTCTCGTTTGGAAAGACTCGTAAATGATGTTTGTTTTGAAATTTAATTTAAAAAAATGCTAGTCATAAACTCTTCGCGCGATCTGCAGAACTTAGTATTTACTTAATGATTATGATTGCAGTGTGAGGGTTCGGGATGCCTTGGCGATGCTGGGTGAGCGTGAGAGCGACAGGGTGAATGCACACCGCCATCCACAAATTATAAGCAGCGCTATTGCATTTGTGTGTGAGCATTGAGAGGATTCACGTAATCCAAGGAGGATGCAACGATAGAATGACAAGAATGTACAATTTTAATAACGAAGGAAAATTTAATTTTAAGGAAAACTCGTCTCATTATATCTAAAAAAACCCATTAAAAGAGCAATCTTGTGGCAAGGGTAATAAAGGAGGGGAACAGCACAAACCCTCAGCCGGATGAATGGCCCCTTTTGAGTTGAGTTGTTAAGGTAGAGGGAGGATGTATTGGTAGCGTCCAGCAAAGCAGAATTACATTAGAATGACATCAAACTAATCATGTATTTGTTAAGATATGACCAAAATGTCAAATTTCCCCTATCCTGCAATGTTGAAGAATTCACCCAAAAAAATTCCTGGATCCATAACCGGACACGGATCGACCACAAAAAAATGATCACTTCTAAACTGAGCCACGCTTCACCTGTGGTAAAATTTTAATGAAAATCCGTCCGTAATTTTTAGCGTAATCCTGCTAACAAACAGACAAAAAAAACCCAAAACCCGATCACATAACCTCTTTGGCGGAGGTAATAATATTTACATCATCCTAAATATTATGAGTACCTATATTTAAGGGGTCTGAAATGAAGGTTAATGTTTTATAGCATCTCCCACGACCCCGAGAATGTCTGGAGAAAGCAAACAAAGATGCAGCCTGACCAGAGGCAAGAAGTTACTGAATAACTTTTGGAGATTGTAGAGTTAACCTTGGAGCAGCCTCCCTACGCCTCCCTCCTATCCCCGTTGGAGGAGTTTCACCAAAATGTATTTTAGTGGTGCATCACCTAGCGTGACTCTGATTGGCGGGGGCGGGGAAAAGCTTGGAACAGCAGAAGGAGTCCTATTGGTGGATGGAGCTAATACATAGTGTAGATCATTTTGGAACCCGGTTGTCCCGCGTGCAGGGGGTGAGAGGTTGGAGTTGAGTTCAGGTTGGAGTTAAGTGGCGGGTTAGTGAAGATATGAACCCCATAAAAGGTCATGTTGAAAAAGAAAATTTTTTTAATATTGAGAGGGTGCCTGAAATGAAGGTTGATGGCTTGAGCATCTCAATCTCACACGTCACCTTGACTGTCTGAAGAAATACAAACAAACATCGACATGACGACTCCTGTGTCGCAGAGTCAAAACGGGGGTGCAGCTCCCGATACCTCTGCCCCTGGGGGAAAGTCCTCTCACGGGAATACTGCGGAAAATGACCATGAAAAGCTTCTTGAGGGAGCGGGTTCCCTTCCTGTCCGCGGTCGAGGTGGGCGCCCCTTTAGGGTACCGAGAGCGTCGGCGACGGGGCCTTCGGTTCGGTTTATCTCGTCTTGTTCAAGGGTAGACGGCTGTCAGGAAGGTGCTGAAGGCCGGCTTCAGCAAGAGAAGCCTACAGAAAAGAGTGAAATGCTGCTGTGGGAGGCCCGGGTGTTTCAGGAGTTGGACGGTGCAGGCGGGGCCCCTCGACTCCTTGCAGTGTCCACGCAGCCACCGGGGGTGATCCTGGAGTACGCCGGGCACACTTACGCAGAACTTCTTGCACCGAGTCGTGCTCGGTGGAGACCTTCTTGGACACCCTGGGGGGCCTCACGCGCTGCCTGGGGGAGGTGGGTCAGCTTGGCTTCCTGCATAACGACCTCAAGGCTAACAAAGTCACCGTCACCCACTCCGACAGCGCTTAGCTCTTCACCTGATTGACTTTGACTCGCCACGCGCGTCGGCGAGACCTTTGGGTTTGACTTCTTTGGTCTGAATCAGAAGGCCATGAAGAAGCAGCGGCCTCAGGTCAGGTCTCCGGAACTGACCGACGGGCAGTCCCTGCAGCCCTCCAAACGACGTGTTCACTGGGGAGCTCCTGACCAAGTGCTCGTAAAATTCAAGTAGACTTTGGTGGAGCTATGAACACTGGGGAACGAGTGCAACCACCAGGACCCCGAAGCGGCCTCCTGAAACCGGTCGCCCCACGCCGTGACCGGATCAGAAAACAGGTCCCACTGCCCTCATGAAGGACGGCTGCGGGGAAGAAAACACCACAGCCTGAAGCTTATTTATAGAGTGTCTTTAAGCAAAACAGATCTGTGAATGAGAAGAAAGAAGGTCACAGTTTGACCCTATGGCATTATTTCTAACATGTTTTATCTATTGTTGGATGATATAATCATAATGAGATATGACATTCAATTGGCCTCAATACTATTATTTAAATTATAACTATACTATAACTATACTTAAAATAACTATACTATACTACTATAAATACTATACTACTATATAAAACTATACTATACTTTATACTACTTATATATACTATACTATTTCTTAAATATACTATACTATACTACTATAACTATACTATACTATACTATTTACTATACTATACTATTTCTATTATTACATACTATCTATACTACTATACTATACAACTAAATATACTATACTATACTATACTCATATATACTATACTTTTATACTACTTACTATACTATACTTACTAATACTATACTATACAACTATTATTATACTATTAAATATACATACTTACTATACTATATACTATACTATACATACTATTTCTATACTATACTATACTATACATAAATACTATCTATACTATACTACTATACTATACTTACCCATAACTATACTATCTATTATACTATACTATAACTATACTATAATACTATCTATTTCTATACTATACTAATACTATACTTTATACTATACATATAACTATACTATATACTATACTATACTATACTATATACTATACCTATACTATACTATACTACTTATTTCTATACTTACCCATTACTATATACTATACTATACTATACATACTATACTTACTATACTAAAACTACTATACTAATATACTATACTTACTATTACTATTACTATACTATACTTATATACATACTTTCTATACTACTATACTATACTATACTATACTATAATACTATACTATACTATTTCTATACTAAATATACTATACATACTAATATTACTAACTTATATACATAACTATACTAATACTATACTATAATACATACATACTATACTATATTTATACTACTTTTATATATAGACTTTATATTATATATACTATAATAACTAATTGATTGATTATTTTATATTGTATATATAGTATATATATTAGTATATATATATATATATATATTTTTTTTTTTTTTAAATTAATCAAATTGTTTTAATGGGTTTTTCTTTTTTGTTATTTTTCCTTTTGCCAAAGTTGTTTTATGGCTTTTTAAGGAAACTATTCACTTTTATATTTACAGAAAATTACTATCATCTATTTATTTCCCTATCTATCTTTTCCTTTTTACTTTATCTATCTATGTACGCAGCGGTGGAACAAAGGGAATTCTATATCATTTCGAGGTGCGTATCCTTCCTTTCAACCAGCCTAAATTGACTTGGGTTCGATGTCTGACCAGCACGACTATAACTGCCTGTCTCCCAATGCTTTCAACTGTGTATCCATTGCTTCAGTAGGGATGGGAATGAATATCTAGAACCTCCGGGAGCTGCCTTTGAGCCTTTGTATTTCATGATGTATGGAGAAAATCACCACGACTTCAACTTTATAGTGAGAAACATTACTTCGCAGGACTTTTAATACTATAGTATCGGGAATCACGCTTGAGTGTATTCTATAAAGTGGTTGTTTTTCTGTACATATAATGAAGCTTTGTTCTTTGAAACCTCGCTACATTAATTTTACTCGCGAGTGTTAAAGAGAAATATGCAAATCAATTGGTAATGAGACCTTTTTAGTGACGTGGCTGTAATTATTTGAAGAAGACATTATTGTGCAAAGCCTCTTACACGCTGACGCAAACGCACACGCACACACGCACATAGTCACACACACACACACTGTCGGATCCAAATAAGTCCACATCACACGGAAAATAAAAACAAACTAATCCCTGAGCGGTAATCCGTGATGAGTGTAGCGTCCCTGCCAACAAAGCATCGCCCTTCCCTGCCTCGCCCACAGCCCCTGCCAAGCCCTCACTGTCTCCACCGCCTAATTGGACCCCTGCATCACCTTCCCCTCGGCATCAGGTGGTCTGAGACGCGTCCCCTCACCCCTCAGCCTAACACAACCCTCAATTTCGACAAGACCACTTAGGGCATCTCCCTCCCGACGGTGCTACTACCTCTCTCTCTCTCTCTCTCTCTCTCTGTCTCTCTCTGTCTCTCTCTGTCTCTCTCTGTCTCTCTGTCTGTCTGTCTGTCTGTCTGTCTGTCTGTCTGTCTGTCTGTCTGTCTGTCTCTCTGTCTCTCTGTCTCTCTTCTCTCTCTCTCTCTCTCTCTCTCTCTCTCTCTCTCTCTCTCTCTCTCTCTCATCTCTCTCTCTCTCCTCTCTCTCCCCTCTCTCTCTTCTCTCTCCCCTCTCTCTCTCTCTCTCTCTCTCTCTTCTCTCTCTCTCTCTCTCTCTCTCTCTCTCTCTCTCTCGATGGTGAAATTGGCCCCCCATCACTAACTAATTCTTCATTAAAGACGAAAACGACGGCTGGTGAGGTGGTGTGACTTGCCTTATTACCAAACTTTGACAGGACACCGTTTCCCTTTCACGGCAACCCCCCCCCCTCACACACACCCCACACCCACACCCACATCCACACCCAAACACACACACACACACACACACACACACACACAGAAAGAAAGAGTGAGAGAGTATTTTAAGAACATAAGAACATAAAAAAATAAGGAAGCTACAAAAGGCCACGAGACCTACACGAGGTAGTTCCTCTTATTTAACACTACCTACATCCACCTTTCATCCCCACCCATGAAATTATCTAGCCTCTTTTTAAAGCTCCCTAATGACTCCTCACGAACTTTTTCTTTTATCTCATTTTCATTCCATTCCACCTATTACAACATCTCTCTCTCTCTCTGTCTCTGTCTCTGTCTCTGTCTCTGTCTCTGTCTCTGTCTCTGTCTCTGTCTCTGTCTCTGTCTCTGTCTCTCTCTGTCTCTGTCTCTGTCTCTGTCTCTGTCTCTCTCTCTCTCTCTCTCTCTCTCTCTCTCTCTCTCTCTCTCTCTCTCTCTCTCTCTCTCTCTCTCTCTCTCTCTCTCTCTCTCTCTCTCTCTCTCTCTCTCTCTCTCTCTCTCTCTCTCTAACACGCGTCCCATTATAGTGTTTCGGAAGCCCTCCTCCTCGCGTCCTCCTGCTTGGGAATCCCGTTGGGAAATTTATCTCCTCTAACTCCTTAATTCCGCCGAGTCCCCAAAGGCAGACGCGGCCGGGGAGTAATTTATGAGAAAAGTCGAAGGAAGTGAGAGCGTCGTGCAGCCATATTTAGGTGACTATAGGCATGTTAGTACATATATGTAAAGATTATATGGGGGTCTTTTAGTTGGCCGAGAAATGACGACCCGACTCTACAGACTTTAGGTAAGTGAAACTTGATTAGATTAGGAAAAGTTAGACTAGATAAAGGTAAGTTAGGTTAGACTGTATGTTTGTTTGTTTTTAGTTTGTCCTATTTTTCTTCCTCCTTTTTTCTGACATTTTCCGGCACAGCCTCCGCCCCTAGCGAGGGCGAGGGTATGCTGGCCGCGACAGGTGGCCATTAGGTCCAGCAGGTCCACGCCGACCTCCCGCGCCGGGCCGCCGGGCACCACCACCACCTCGGTCACCTCGCCCTCCGTCTCGTCATCCTCGGAGGGAGAGAAGGAGACGGCGAGCCACTGTCACGGCCACGAGGAGGAGTCCCTGCAGGTGCCACCACCAGTAGCCGAGCGTGGTGATGGCGGCGGCGTGTGAGGTCAGCCCCGAGGCGTCCAGCGCGGGGCCCACCTGGAGGCAGTGCAGGTGACGTGCCCCGCCAGCCACGTCCGGTGCCGGGCTAAAAATGTCACACCTCAAAATAGGGGTCGGTACCTTATTCACCCTTCCTTTTCTCTTTCTCGTAGCATAACTGGAGTTCGACATGGGTCAAAACAGGAACACTAAGTCTCTCATGTTGATATTTCAGTGAGTGAACAGTAGCTATCTGAGCAAATAACGTAGAATGATGAGTGAGATGAGATATATCAACATGAGAGACTAGTTCCTGTTTTGACCCATGTTTCCTGTTATAGCACTCTTCAAACAGCATTTATGATAGTGTTCTTGTTTTGACCCTTTCTTTCTCATAGCATAAAGGCTGTTTGAAGAGTGCTATAACAGGAAACATGGGTCAAAACAAGAACACTAGTCTCATGTTGATATGTCTCATCTCACTCATTATTCCATTTGTCGCCTCCGTGGTGCAGTGGCTAGCGTGCCTGGCTACGAATCTGCGGGCCCTGGTTCGATCCCGGGCCAGGGCAAGTCGGTGACCAGCCTACCCAGCTGTTCTTCCTTCCTTTCGGGGTTGATAAATGGGTACCTGGGGTAACCTGGGGAAGGTAACTGTGGTAACCCGGGAGTCACACTAGCCCTGTGTCCCGGGGTAACGGGTTCCCACTCACCACAGGCTCTAAGGGCTAATGCCACGGAGATGAGCACCGCATGCCACGCGCAGCTTAGCGTATGCTCCCATCTTTACCTTACTTACTCATTATTCCACGTTATTTGCTCAGATAACTACTTTTTACTCACTGAAATGGTAAATCTATCCTTTCTTTGCTCTTTCTCATAGCATAAATGCTGTTTGAAGAGTGCTATAACAGGAAACATGGGTCAAAACAGGAACTAGTCTCTCATGTTTATATATCTCATCTCACTCATCATTCCACGTTATTTGCTCAGATAACTACTGTTCACGCACTGAAATATCAACATGAGAGACTAGTATTCCTGTTTTGATCCATGTCGAACTCCAGTTATGCTATGAGAAAGAGAAAAGGAAGGGTGAATAAGGTACCGACCCCTATTTTGAGGTGTGACATTTTTAGCGCGACACCGGCACAGGACACCCGCGAGGGGCGAGACAGCCCAGCGCCAGGGGCAGCAAGCAGCACGGAGCACAGCACAGCCCCGACCTTCAGCTTCTTGGCGCGCAACCCGCCGCCGTGGTGGTCGCCGCTCAGCATCTCCTGATGGTGGCACCCGTTGGCGAGGGCGGCCACGTCTCCCGCCACCACCGCCACCACCACGGCCGTGCAGGCACACCACACCAGTGTTGTCATCTACATCCTGCAATGGCCAGCCATGCTTCACAGCGTCATCATGCTTACACGCAGCTCTTGCAAAATACCCCAGGCCGCGATATTGAGAATGGTCATAATTTTGGTTGTTGTTTTTCTAAATGCAGTGTTCGTTATATTATTCATGAAAAGAATAACAAAAATCTATCAAAAACATGAACACAAAATATAAAAATTTCATTTATCAATTCTTCTTTTATTCTTTCTATTGGTAAAAGTTGACTAATACTACGTAGATATAAGCTTGAATAACAAAGTAAATAATTATCCTCCAGACACCCTCAAATATCCTGCCATTTCTATCCTCCTTCTTCTCTTTCTGTCCTTCCTCTTACTTCCTTCATTCACTCATTCATTCATTCATTCATTTATGCATTTCTCTTAGCAATTCTCTTCACTGAAATATATCTTTTTATGCTTTTTCCCTTCTCTATAATTCTTCATAATGACCCACTTCTCATACGATCTTTTCCACATCGTTCTTTTCACTCTCTTCTCCTTGATAATAATGCACGTCTTCTCAAGCACGCCCTTCCCCCTCCCCTCCCCACGCCCCCGGACACAAAAACCTACTTACCAGGGCAAAACCTAAGCGTGCCTTCCCTTCCACCCCCCCACCACCCCCTGTCACGCCTTCATAAGCCTAAGGACCAAATACAGAAAACTTCCCATTTTTTACAACTCGCAACTCAGGCGATGTTTTGAAGAACGATTTTACGATTTTAGCCTCAAAACGGGAGGCATTTTAATGAACGTAAGAGCAAGTATTCAAAAGGGAACTATTTAATTACTTTTTATTATTCAGGAGGTTTAAATAAGACGACTTCTCAGAATGCATAATTAAATCAGACTTCAAGGCGTTACCAGCCATGACTTACAACTCCTGTATACTTCGTTCATTCAAGCACCAGTATAGTCACCATACATTTGCCTTACTGGACGTAGAGACATAAAAAAAATAGCATTGTCAGGAAGTGGAATAAAGATTAGATTTCCTTAAAAGTCTCCCATCTGAGGAACTTCGGCAACTCGTGGCAACAATGTTCATTAAAAGTCTGTGAAGGAGTGTATGGAGGGACGCGGTGCCCATACAGCAGCCAGGGGCCTCCACCTCGCCACTACAGGGAGGGGCAGGGGGTGAGGAGAGGGAGAGGAGGAGAGAGGATGGTGAGAAGGTGGCAAAGAGGCAGTAGAATAAAAATTAATGAAGGGTGAGGAAAGGAAGAGGAGGAGAGAGGATGATGAGAAGGTGGCAAGGAGGCAGTAGAATAAAAGTGAATGAGGGGTGAGTTAAGGAAGAGGAGGAGAGAGGATGATGAGAAGGTGGCAAGGAGGCAGTAGAATAAAAATGAATGTAAGTAAAGGGAAGTTATTGCCACCGACGTATTTTGGAAACAGGAAAAGAGGTAAGGTGGCCAAAACGAAAGTCAACCTTGTCTGCATAAAATGTCAACTATGGAAGAAAATGGATTGAGTGTAACGATAGTCATACGAAATACTCTCTCTCTCTCTCTCTCTCTCTCTCTCTCTCTCTCTCTCTCTCTCTCTCTCTCTCTCTCTCTCTCTCTCTCTCTCTCTCTCTCTCTCTCTCTCTCTCTCTCATCATTCTTCACTTTTTTCATGTTTCTTTCTCTCTTTCCAATCACGAAGCCAAGAAGCTATTTCCTGCAGCCTCCACACTCTGCCATCCTCTTCCTCGTTCCCTTCGTCAGGCAGGAGCTCAGCCCGTCCAGACGCCTCCCCCCCCGCCAGGCCCCGCGCGGCTCCCAGTGTGTGCGGCGGTGGCGGAGATGCCCGGGTTTACATGTCAATAGAAATCGACAGGAAGGAGTTTTATGGAGGCTTATTCCCTCCTTCCCTCCCTCGGCCTCTACGCCCTCTCAGCTGCTGCCGCGGCCGATCACCTCCCATGTTTTTAGCGGGGTAATTTACGATTTTCATCCACATCTGGGGTTTTTTCTTATTATTTTTCCTCCCCAGGGGTCACAGGGAACGCTAGTATAGGCATGAAAGGAGGTGGAGGAATGCGGGAATGAGTTAGGTGGAAGGGAGGCTGGTCAGTCAGTCACATGCTTCCCTTGGTACTGGCTTTCAGTCCTGGACGGTTTCCTTTGTCATGCGAGGCCATGGGAGGCAGGAACACACCGGCCTCGTACACCATAGCGAGGACGGTGTTACGTAGTCGTCGTGTGTTGCCTCTCGTGTCTGAGCCGCGTGAGGAAATTCAGCAGAAATTCAGCAGTTTCCCCGCGGCTAGAGACGAGGCCGGGCTGAATATTTCATGTTCGTGTGGATGCTTGTGTATTCGGCTGACGGTTCGCGGCGCTCAATCAACTCAAACATTTCTTCCGGAAAAAAAGGTTCAACACAGACTGGATATTTTCACTGAGAAACAATAGTAAAGAGGGGTATGGTCAATGTCCATGATTAGTTGTTCTCTCTCTCTCTCTCTCTCTCTCTCTCTCTCTCTCTCTCTCTCTCTCTCTCTCTCTCTCTCTCTCTCTCTCTCTCTCTCTCTCTCTCTCTCTCTCTCTCTCTCTCTCTCTCTCTCTCTCTCTCTCTTTTATTTTTTATTTAAACATGGAACAGCATGGTTTACATGGGGCCACAATCGGTTGAGTGGTTGGCGAAAGGCAGTAAGTGGCAGAAGCTAACTCTCTCTCTCTCTCTCTCTCTCTCTCTCTCTCTCTCTCTCTCTCTCTCTCTCTCTCTCTCTCTCTCTCTCTCTCTCTCTCTCTCTCTCTCTCTCTCTCTCTCTCTCTCTCTCTCTCTCTCTCTCTCTCTCTAATATATTACCATTATCGGCATGCAGCAGCTTCCTCCCCTATTCCTCCCTCTCTTTCCCCCAGCATGCATCCCCTCCTACTCCTCCTCCACCCTCGAACACCCCTTCCCTCCCCCTACCTAACCAGCACCTACACATCACAAGGTCAGTGGATAAACTCGAGAACTTCAACATTTCCAAAGTTTAACACGCAGCACATAGACAAACGTAACATGCCTCTCTCTCTCTCTCTCTCTCTCTCTCTCTCTCTCTCTCTCTCTCTCTCTCTCTCTCTCTCTCTCTCTCTCTCTCTCTCTCTCTCTCTCTCTCTCTCTCTCTCTCTCTCTCTCTCTCTCTTTTTCCCATCAACATGAAAATGAAAACTAAAATTTGCATACGTAGTATATAAAAATGGGACATAAAACAGAAAACTCCTTATAGGCAATAACAAAAGGGGGAAAGGGGGAGGGTAATAATGTTATAATAAAGTCTTGGATCACTCATAAAAAGTCGGCACAAACTCTTTTTATGGCACTCAACACAGACAATGTTCTCTCTATATATAACGACACACACGCACGCACGCACGCACGCACGCACGCACGCACGCACGCACGCACGCACGCACGCACGCACTAGTGGACACGAGACTCTAAAAATAAAAGTAAAACATAAAAAAAGAAAATAAAAAAAAAGTAATAACATAAAAAAAGGGAATAAATAAAAGTACAAAAAAATTAAAAGTAAAAGTAAAAAAAGTTAAAAGTAAAACAAACAAAATAATAACAATAAAACTTAATCCTCACAGCCAAGGCGACCACCAGTTCCCACGCGATCAATACCCATTACAGCTCAAATTGGGACCCTTAACCGGGAGCCCCTCGTGCTAAGCGGACCGTCCAACACCTATAAACGTCCAGCGGAATTCTGGCTCGAGTTGGAGAGAGAAGGAAGGAGGGAAGGAAAGAGGAGAGCAGGCAATAGCGAAGCAGTGATGCGAAGACCTAAATGAGGACCTGTGAAAGTAGCATACGTATGTTAGAAGACTAGGTTAGGTTAGGTTAGGTTAGTTAAAATTAGATTAGGTTAGGTTCGTGTTTATGATATGCACAAACTTGTTTCTCTCTAGGTTTTACATTTTGAGTTGTTGTGGATGGTTAGGTTAGGTTAGGTTCGTGATTATGATATGCACTAGTTTGTTTCCCTTTAGGTTGCTGAGTTACTTTGAAGGGCAGTGTAAGTCTCAGGAGCGTGGAAAGGAAGGGATGGTGTGTAGAAATTCGAGGAGGAGGACGAGGAGGATATCTGAGGCGCCCCACGAATAATTAGGATTTGTGGATCTGTTTATACCAGGCCGGTGAGGTCATTAAGGGATGGAGAGAGGAAGGCTGGTTGGTCGGACGGGAATTATTCGTGATGGGAATATAACTCTCGTTTGGAAAGACTCGTAAATGATGTTTGTTTTGAAATTAAATGAAAAAAATGGTTGTCGTAAACTCTTCGCTCGATCTGCAGAATTTACTTAATGATTATGATTGCAGTGCGAGGGTTTGGGATGCCTTGGCGATGCTGGGTGAGCGTGAGAGCGACAGGGTAAATGCACACCGCCATCCACACATTATAAGCAGCGCTATTGCATTTGTGTGTGAGCATTGAGAGGATTCACGTGATCCAAGGAGGATGCGACGATAGAATGACAAGAATGTACAATTTTAATAACGAAAGAAATTTTAATCTAAAGGAAAACTCGTCTCATTATATCTAAAAACCCATTACAAGATGCAATCTTGTGGCAAGGGTAATAAAGGAGAGGAACAGCACAAACCCTCAGCCGGATGAATGGCGCCTTTGAGTTGAGTTGTTAAGGTAGAGGGAGGATGTATTGTAGCGTCCAGCAAAGCAGAATTACATTAGAATGACATCAAACTAATCATGTATTTGTTAAGATATGACTCAAAATGTCAAATTTCCCCTATCCTGCAATGTTGAAGAATTCACCAAAAAAACTTCCTGGATCCATAACCGGACACGGATCGACAAAAAAAAAATAATCACTTCTAAACTGAGCCAAGCCTCACCTGTGGTAAAATTTTAATGCAAATCCGTCCGTAATTTTTAGCGTAATCCTGCTAACAAACAGACAAACAAACCAAACCGATCACATAACCTCGTTGGCAGAGGTAATAATATTTACATCATCCTCAATATTATGAGTACCTATATTTTAAGGGTGTCTGAAATGAAGGTTAATGTTTTATAGCATCTCCCACGACACCGAGATGTCTGGAGAAATGCAAACAAAGATGCAGCCTGGCCGGAGGCAAGAAGTTACTGAATAACTTTTGGAGATTGTGGAGTTAACCTTGGAGCAGCCTCCCTTCGCCTCCCTCCTATCACGTTGGAGGAGTTTCACCCAAAATGTACTTTAGTGTGCATCACCTAGCGTGACTCTGATTGGCGGGGGCGAGGAAGCTTGGAACAGCAGAAGGAGTCCTATTGGTGGATGGAGCTAATACATAGTGTAGATCATCTTGGAACCCGGTTGTCCCGCGTGCAGGGGGTGAGAGGTTGGAGTTAAGTTCAGGTTGGAGTTAAGTGGCGGGGTAGTGAAGATATGAACCCCATAAAAGGTCATGTTGAAAATGAGATTTTTTTAATATTGAGAGGGTGCCTGAAACGAAGGTTGATGGCTTGAGCATCTCAATCTCACACGTCACCTTGACTGTCTGAAGACTTACAAACAAACATCGACATGACGACTCCTGTGTCGCAGAGTCAAAACGGGGCTGCAGCTCCCGATACCTCTGCCCCTGAGGAAAGCTCCTCTCACGGGAATACTGCGGAAAATGACCATGACAGCTTCTTGAGGGAGCGGGTTCCCTTCCTGTCCGCGGTCGAGGTGGGCGCCCTTGAGGTTACCGAGAGCGTCGGCGACGGGGCCTTCGGTTCGGTTGATCTCGTCTTGTTCAAGGGATAGACGGCTGTCAGGAAGGTGCTGAAGGCCGGCTTCAGCAAGAGAAGCCTACAGAAGAGAGTGGAAATGCTGCTGTGGGAGGCCCGGGTGTTTCAGGAGTTGGACGGTGCAGGCGGGGCCCCTCGACTCCTTGCAGTGTCCACGCAGCCACCGGGGGTGATCCTGGAGTACGCCGGGCACACTTACGCAGACTTCTTGCACGAGTCGTGCTCGGTGGAGACCTTCTTGGACACCCTGGTGGGCCTCACGCGCTGCCTGGGGGAGGTGGGTCAGCTTGGCTTCCTGCACAATGACCTCAAGGCTAACAATGTCACCGTCACCCACTCCGACAGCGGCGTAGCTCTTCACCTGATTGACTTTGGACTCGCCACGCGCGTCGGCGAAACCTTTGGCTTTGACTTCTTTGGTCTGAATCAGAAGGCCATGAAGAAGCAGCGGCCTCAGGTCAGGTCTCCGGAATTGACCGACGGGCAGTCCCTGCAGCCCTCCAGCGACGTGTTCAGTCTGGGGAGGCTCCTGACCAAGGTGCTCGCTAACTTCAAGTCAGACTTTGTGGTGGAGCTCATGAAGCCACTGGTGGACGAGTGCATCCACCAGGACCCCTCGAAGCGGCCCTCCCTGAGTCGGGTCGCCGACGCCGTGACCCGGATCAGGGAACAGGTCCCCGCTGCCCTCATGAAGGACCGGCTGCTGGTGGAAGAAACACCACAGCCTTGAATGCTTTATTTTAGCTATGAGTGTCTTTTCAAGCAAACAGATCTATGAAATGATGAAGGATTCTCACAGTTTTGACCCTATGGCTTTATCTTCTTTACATTTCAATATGGTTCATTATTATTATATACTATACTATACCTACTATAATATACTACTATACAATGATTATACTACATATTTTCTACCTTTATATTCTTGGTGACTACTAACTGCATGCTTTCCCCCCTTCCCGCGGCCTTGCTGCACGAGAATTTCCATCTTATTACCACAGGAGTTAACTAGTATCTTTAATCTTTCATTCTCTTTATTGATATACTACAGAATTTCCTTCCTATTTATGTTATTTTTTTCAGTTCTCTACGACTCAAACTTTTATAAGAGAGGAGCATCAAGAAATTTCCTAAACAAGACCAAGTAACCAAACCGAACCGATCACATAACCTCGTTGGCGGAGGTAACAACAAGAACAACGGAAGGCTCTGGCTAAAATTATACCAAAAAAGACAATACGAAAAAGGTGGCAACACACTCGAGAGAAGGAAATGATATGAATTGAAAATAATCCAAGAGATATAAAACTTTAAAAAGAGAAAAGAAGATTAAGTAAGTTGGGGTGGAAAGTGGCGATCCAGTGCACCGAAAATAAGAGATTCCACTCCAGGCCTAAAAATACATTTTGATCCCCAACGAGCCAGCGCCATGCAGATACTCTAAATAGAATCGAGGCGGGTGTGAAAAGTATAGAATAATGGCAAGCCTTTTTGACAATGCAGGCTGATAGAGGATAGAGAGGCGTGGGGGGGGGGGGTAAGGAGGAGGAGGATGAAGGGCAGAGAGAGACTTACATAGGGAAAGGAGAAGTGGAGGAACGAAACGGGACGAAAGGGAAAAAGAAAAAAGGGAAGGGAGAGAAAGTCGAGCTAAGAAGGGATGGAAGAGGAAAGTTTTGGAGGAGTGAAGGAGGGAGATACGAGGCTACGATCTTGAAGGAACAGCGAGAGAAGGAACAAACAGGAGGAGTTGCATAGGTGTAAGACAGAGGTGCATGGTGAGGTGCTGGACACGGAAAGCACCTGTGTGGAAGCTGGAAATGGTAAAGGTGGGTGATAGCAGGTGGGAGGACGAGGCAATCCCTGGCTTAAAACGTGTGTAGGTGAAGCAACCGATGCATGATAAACCGATAGGAGAGATAGGGAGCCGATGCGGAGTGACAGACACGAGCTCATGTCTTTATAAGCACGGCACCTTTAACCCCTGGGACGCGGGTTCTGGGTGGGGGTGAGGGGAACGAGGAAAAATGTGAACTGAATAAATTGTGGCTTTGGGCTGTACGAGCGGCCATCACTGTTGGGATCAAGCATTTAAGAGGTAAATAAAAGTCCTTGTATGGAGGGAGCAAACACTCCTGGTGACATTTATTGACTTGCATCCTGGTGGTGACGAGGAGGCGAGGACGTGAGGCACCAGTAAGGTGGGGGGGGGGGGGGGGGGGGGGGGGGGGGGCGATGGTTACGGCGATGTATACTGTGTCGCTCTCACTATAGGGAGTGTTAAAAGGAGGCTAGACAATGTCATGGACGGGGATGAAAGGTGGAAGTAGGTAGTATTATGTAACAGAAACTACCACGTGTAGGTCTCACAGCCTCTTTTAGCTTCCTTATTTTCTTATGTTCATATGTTCTCGTGGCTTTTAGTTGCTTCCTACGACACGCAAGGAAAAAAACAAAACATTGCACCCCAGGTCTCAGCCTTTCCATATAATATCACCCACTGCTTTAGTGAGTGAATGAGTTGGGAGTTGTGCACTCCTTGCACAACGAAGATCCCGACGGCAAACTCCCTTCCTCCGCCCATCGCTACCATTGAGGGAAGAGTATTTTCCTCGATGGGTCTGGTAGAGTGAAGCTTTCATTAGCATAACAGCTTCCCGTACACTCCCCTATGAATCTGTATTACCATAATCATCTGTATGGCTGCGTGCGTGGCATAGACGGGTACTTGGGAGGGGGGGGGGTGGCGATGGGGACTCATCGGGGACTGTTGTGGCCTCCAAGTGATCCCACAGACCTGTTCCTCATTATTATTTCCCATGCACCTAACCACCACCACCATCACCACCATCACCTCACCTCTGCTCATGTCATGCCACTAAATATGTATTACCGCTGATCTCACTCGTAAGTGAAGAGGTGTTTTTCCCACCTAACCATCACCACCATCACCTCAACTCTGTTCATGTCATGCCACAAAATATGTATTACCGCTGATCTCACCCGTAACTGAAGTGGTGTTGCTAATGTTTGAAGGCGATGCAACACACTCCAGTGCACAGCTCCGAGACTATTACACAAGGCTGTCGTCGTATATACAGACATCTGTGTTTCTAATTTTTATCTTCTATTTTGTCGTCACCAGTCACAGCCAAGACTTTAAACCTATAAGAGGAATAACTAGACACATATATTCCTTGACCAACGTCTGAAAACCCGGTCAACTGATGGTTATAACAGAAAACAGGGGTCGCAAATCTCACCTTTTTACCTTTAGTGCCTTATTGTAGTGTTTTTATTACGATTGAGTCAGCATCATCACAGACGGACGACCTTAACGTGATGCTGGTGGTGGTAATGGTGATGATGGCGTGAGGAGAGGCGACAGAGGGATGGTGTGTGGCAGAGTGAGGGAGTTGGGAAGAAGAGGCAGAGTGGTGTGGGTGAGGGTAAAGAGGCAGGTTGTGAGGCAGAGTGAGGGAGGCAGGGTGAAGGTACTAGCATAGCATAGCATAGTGATGAAAGATAATAAAGCGGGGACGAGCATGTAAGGATCGTGAGGCGGTGAGAGGGGAGTAGCAGCAAGGGGAATGTAATAAAGAGGAGCTTAACGGAGGCAAGAGATAAGCGACTCTAATACTGTGATGGTCTTTCACTTTACGACCAGCAGGAGTCTTTGATGGCCGGGAAAAAAAAAAGTACCTATATATAGTAGAGAATGACACACCGTCCTTGCTGTACCACCTGTATGTACTCTTGTCTCACAGCCTCCACGCCCCGCCATCACTCACTTATTCATCGTCTTCGAGCAGCGCCTAAGCCTCGTCATTCCTCCCCACGATACCACGGCCGCCGCCCAGACCGTTGTGCCGTGTCATGCGGGGAAACTGATGCTAGTTACGTGATGAGGGAAAACTTATATAACGATGATAATGATAATGATTCCTTTCAACGTTCATTACCCTTTCGCTCGAGGTTGTCGTGATGATATGAACAGCCCCGTTCCGATGAGCGTCAGGGTATCCAGTGTCTTTACGAATAAAAACATGCAAGTCGACCAAGTCTGGAGGGCTCTAGTGTGGCGAGAAACAATTGAGTTTGAATTATTTTTTCCAATAAGATTAATCAATGAATGAATAATATTCGTATACCACAGTGTTTCATTTAGAGGACATCATTTATAATGTTAATATCCTGTCGTGCATTTTTTTTTTTTTTTTACGTGTGTGTGTGTATCATGGATTCGTGAATGAATTACTTCACCAAGAACCTCCTTATCGTGCTCGGGTGGTGGTTGAGGCGGCCTGAAGAAGAATTGATTGATTGATTGATGTTTTATTAGGCTTAACATAACAGACATAAAGTTAATTATACATTACTTATATGCAAGCCGCGGTCCATTGAGCCGAGACTCTTTTATGGATCTGATGCCTTAGATTTTGTAATTACAACAGTCATGGAATCGTGTGGGCTTGAATATTGAACATGTTATACAGAAGAAAGTTATAGAAAGTTAAGAATAATGGTATACAAGTAGAAAGGGCGTGAGGGAAGCAGTCAAAGCGGGACACACGAGCCGACAGCCAACCAGGTGATGAATAACCCAGCGAAGGCGCCGCCGCTCCGTGTTCAGCGCACAGTTCCTGGCCACGCGGCGCAGTGAGCGGGGCGTCGCGTGTCCTGGAGATTATTAACAAGATGCAGACTCACCGCTGACCAACTGACCTCCACCTGACCTTGACCTGACCTGCTGACCCTGTGCATGCGTCCCTCCGTTGTGGATGCTCCTCTGTGCTTCTTCTCGTTCCCTTTTTTACCTTTCTCTTACCCTTATATGAACTACCACGTGTAGGTCTCGCGGCCTCTTGTAGCTTTTTATTTTCTAATGTTCTTATTCTTCTCCATCAAGTGTTCCTGTCTGTCTCGCAAGATCTTGACAAGACGGAGTGTGTCAAGTGGCTCTCCCTGGTACTTGATCGATCATCCTTACCTTGCCCTCCCCTCTCCTTCCTTCCTTCCCTTGCCCTGACCTTACCCTCCCCTCCCCTTCCTTCCTTCCCTCCCTTGCCATGACCTTACCCTCCCCTCCCTCCCTTCCTCCCTTCCCCTTGCCATGACCTTACCCTCCCCTCCCTCCCTTCCTCCCTTCCCCTTGCCATGACCTTACCCTCCCCTCCCTCCCTCCCTCCCTTTCCCCTTGCCCTGACCTCCTGCCTCCCACTTACACCCAATCACTCGCCTCCTCGCTCCTCCCAGCCTCCACCTCACTCCCCTCACTCCACTCACTCCCTCGTTGTCAATATCCTTTGCTAATCCGCATATACCAGGTACATTTTTACACCCACTGGACATTGATGTTTGGGGGCGACAGTGACGGGATTAACACCGTTTTTCATGTACCCTCAAACTGTGCACTTGTAGAGGCAGGAAACATATGAATGCATAAAAGCGTATAAGACTACAATGTTGTAAATATTAGTGTTTTAACATCAATAGCTGTTTACTTCCTGCTGCCATGCAAAATAAGGCGATGTGCAAATCTCGCCGGTGCAACATTGGCAAAATCAACTAAACATCGAAAAAAAACTTTAGTCAAAATACATTAACCCCTTGAGGCCCAGAACGTTATTTCCATTGTAATTTAGATAGGCCATTAGACAATTTTTTTGTGAATATAAGCAATATTTTATAGATATGACCTGTTTAGTATCCTTGTCCACTAGTTTATTTGGTATATTCAGTCACTTTTCGTAATTTTATGGCTAACAACAGACGATTTTATATAGCAAAGGAAAGATCTAGGGGTGAAGGGGTTAAATCGGGTTATTTCAGGTCTGGATGTAACCATGGCCAAAAAAATATCACGTTTTTTGTCAAATTCCCATTTATTTTTGTCACATACCGAATTCTTGTCGCATTCCTAATTTTATGTAGTAGGCTAACATTCGTATTTCTATTTATATTTTTCTTACGTTCTGAATTTTTTACACATTCCGATTTTTTTGTCATATTCCTAATTGTTGTCACAAATTCCAGGAGACGACCCAACAAGGAGACATCACGGCCTTAAAACCTTCAACCATTTTTGTGCATGAGAGAGAGAGAGAGAGAGAGAGAGAGAGAGAGAGAGAGAGAGAGAGAGAGAGAGAGAGAGAGAGAGAGAGAGAGAGAGAGAGAGAGAGAGAGAGAGAGAGAGAGAGAGAGAGAGAGAGAGAGAGATAGAGAAGAGCCACAGGAAAGACGCATTCAAGCAGAGAAAACAGCGGAAACGAGCGCAAAAAAGAGAAGCAAATGGCCAATTAAACCAAGCAATAGAAAGAAACAAAAACAGACAACAAAGAACACCAAACACACAATTAAGGAGTAAATGGTTTGTGAAAATACCAATAAAAAAAAAAGATATTGGAGGAGGAAAATAGAGGACGGGCCGAGAAGCGACAAGCAGAAGAAAAAATAGAAAATAACTTATAAAAAAATCATACATACACATGAAACAAAATTGAAAGAGGCAAGTCAATAGAAAAAGGGGGAAACGAAAGGTAGGAAGAGATGGAGAAAAAAATATATATAGACCTGAATTTTTAGATAAGAGGAATGGAAAAGGAAAAACGAACGGTGGATGGAGGAAAGTTAAAGGAAATGGAAAGATAGGAAGGGAAGAGAGGGAAAAAAAAAGAGAGGGAAAACATCTGTCCTGACCATGCACCCTTTTCCCTCCCTCCTTTTCCTGATCGTGAAGGCTCCTCCTCCTCCTCCTCCTCCTCCTCCCTCTCACCACCACCATCCCAACGCAATACCCACTTTTTACACCTGTTTTCCTTCCTTAATTGGGTTCTCCAGGTGAGTGTTGCTTGGGGAGAGAGAGAGAGAGAGAGAGAGAGAGAGAGAGAGAGAGAGAGAGAGAGAGAGAGAGAAAAAAAAACAGACAGGCAAACACGAAAGCAGATACGTAAAATACAAAACATGAAAAGTGAACATAACAACACACACACACACACACGTATCTTCCCTGCCTATTAACACCCACAAAATGTTCTCGCTATGAAGCTCTCCTGCCCCGCCCTCCCCCTTTCACAACACTTCGAGGCTTTTATGGCTTACTGGAGAAACCTCGGGCTGGCAGGTTTCCAAGCCTGTTATAACCACACCTGACACTGCTGCTCCACCTGTCCTCTAAACCCATAGCAATACTGATTCTTTTCTTATGTTCTTATGTTCTTATGTTCTTATGTTCTTAATATACGTCCACCCTCACACCTGTTTGTCTCTAGGTTCCTGCCTTGCATTGGAGAGAGAGAGAGAGAGAGAGAGAGAGAGAGAGAGAGAGAGAGAGAGAGAGAGAGAGAGAGAGAGAGAGAGAGAGAGAGAGAGAGGAGAGAGAGAGAGAGAGAGAGAGAGAGAAGAGAGAAGAGGAGAGAGAGAGAGAGAGGAGAGAGAGAGAGAGAGAGAGAGAGAGAGAGAGAGCGAGAGAAGGGTGCTAGGTTAAAAGACTGGTGAATATCTAATAAATATGATGTTTAAGGGTGTTTATTGACGAATGCAATGAATAACAGGTAATTGTTAGTGAAATGGAGTAAGTTTTCACGCATATACGCACATTGTCTTCATAAAACTGGACCCCCAAATAAGTCCAGCATTTACATTTTTTTTTTTTCCTTTTATCATATAGGAAGGTTTGCTAGGGTAGAAAAAAAGAAAAGAAATCCTGCTCAATTGCCATTCCCAAACTAGTTTTTATTTTTGTGGATTTTAAGAGCATTCCTTACAAAGATAATTCATTATAATACCGCGCGTCTCCGATATTCTGGCGTCATTGGCGTATTTCTGGCAACGCTTCCCGAGGTGGCAAACTTACTTTATCCGCTCAACTTCTGCTGCAAACCTTCTACAGTTTCCTTACTTTTTTTCTTATTTTTTTCTTTTTCTTGGCGTTGCCGCGGTGGGGGGAGGACGGGGAGGAAGCCGAGCATTACCTGTGTTGCCCACACCGGCGAGGCGGCCGCGGCGATGTGGACCGCTGGTTTTATTCCCAGAAGTGCGTCAGTCCCTCACGATCGAAGCCTCGCCACACACAAACATTCCGAGGAAAAGCCTCATCCCACAAAGATTTCCATCTAGCATTGGCATATAATGATATCTGAATGGGGAAAAAATGTATTAACGTTATATATACCGGATTTTTCTGAATAGAATGGCTAAAGACTTAACTTGGTGACTCAGATCTCAACCTTCCCCAAATGAAGGGTGAAAATACATATTTCATTTATATTGAAAGTTGATTAAAGTTGGTATTGCATTATAATGCAGCACATGGACGCTACTGGATGATTGGCCAAGCCAGTGGTTTAGTTCGCCTCTTTCTCATTTTAGGTCAAACTTTAGGAATTTCTGAAGACATCTTCAAACCATCTCAATTTTCTCTTCTTACATCGAGGAAAACACGGTACACAGATTGTCCGTGAAAAATCAAACAATTCTGTGATAAACACAAGATGTATTTTTGCAGTTTATGGAGACAGGTTTCCATAGTTACGACAGCCAGCAGTCAGCGGGAATCGACCATCGGGTGTTGCAGCATGAATGGTGGACTGTTTCACCACCGTTGTAATATCACTGTGGCAAGGGGTCACTTAAACGGTGATTTTACTTTTTTCAGTATACATCCCTGTAGTGTTTATAAGTGCTTCATCTCTATTTATATTAGCACAGTGTTGCCTGCTGAAGTGTTCAATCATGACTCCTGACGAGACACTCCTTTGCACATGTAGCGATGCATTAGTCAAATCTACAAAGTCCTCCCTCGACGGTGCAACAAAAGAATGACGCATTATTACCAGCAGCATCAAGGCAGAGACCAGCCGAGGGACGCGACCACCCCAGGCCCTGCCAGACCCTTCATGGCCTGAGATCTTTTGTCATAAAAGACGTCGCCTATATCTTACATTTTAAAAAGAAGCTGTGCGATAAGTCGAAGCAACAAGCAGTAAACTACAAACAGTGTACACAGATAGCACTTCTCCGTAACATAATCGTGCGCTATACGAAGCAAGATAACAACTACACTCCCTAACTCTCTCCACCGAAACTCTTGAATAACAACTATCAAGTCAGCGTCTCCAGCAGACCTCTCCCCCGGCAGGCAGCTCCTCAGTCTGAATTAAAACTGATACATTGATAAACACTTAAGTGACGTGATGCCACGTTTTCCCTTCCCATGAATCTGAATATGAGAGGAAGGCAAAAAGCGAAGGAAAAGATATCCGCAAGAGAGAGAGAGAGAGAGAGAGAGAGAGAGAGAGAGAGAGAGAGAGAGAGAGAGAGAGAGAGAGAGAGATGCCAAAACGATATGATTGGTAGTGACATTAATGAGTAAAGCGACTCAGCACTCGTGGCACAGGAACTACCCCGTGTAGGCCTCGCGGCCTCTTGTAGCTTCCTTATTTTCTTATGTTCTTATGTTCACACCTGACAACTCCTTACCTGCCGCCATGGATGGGAGGGGCGTCACGGGCGTGGAAGGTTTGGTTTACACACAAGCACTGTCTGAACGCACGTCTTGCCGCATCCACTCTCAACACGATCACTGAATAGTACCGCATCTGTGAAATTACTCTTTGCCAGTCAACGAAACGGAACAAGTATCGCATCAACAAGGAGCGAAGCAAAACATGAGTCGAGACAGCGTTCGGTACATATCAGCCCCTGCCTCCCCTCCCCCCACACCTCCCCCCTCCATGGCGTCAGACACACTGATATACAGCGAGCTTTGAGTAGTCTTCCTCAAGCCGAGACTTTATTATATGATGACATAATGGAAGCGAGGGTTATACTGGGTCAACACTTACTCATTGACGCGTTGTGTCCTCCGGTGCCTCATCACAACCCTGCAAATGAGAAAGAAGAATTATAAAACAAGCAAAACAAACCAAAAACAGTTTTTCTTAAATCTGATAGAACCGACGCTCATGCACCTAAGTCAGCATCAATAACTTGTAAGACTGAGTGAAAATGTAAAGAAAAAGTCACCCAATGAAATGATAACAGACCAGACTACACCACGGAGACGACAAATACCCAGGGTTTAACCCAGGGAAAACATGTAATTGGAGTTTTTGTTTTTGTGATACACCTTTCCTGAACCCCAGGAAAGCATTACTGTCTGGTTCCCGGCCTATAGGCAGAACACAACTCATCTCATACTGAGAGGATATGCCACCAGTGTAGATTCTCGGGACGTCTTAATACAAGCGGAAGAGTGTGCCGAGAAGCACGTGTGTGTGTGTGTGTGTGTGTGTGTGTGTGTGTATTACACTGTATTTACTTAGTTGTATTTACCAAGCTGTATTTTACAGGGCCTGAGCTGCACTGGTAAGGTCCCGTCTCCATATCTACATTTCTTTATTTTGTGTCAGACCTTTTGTTCCAATCCTAAAGCCCCCTTCATACATTCCATAATCAAACCACGATCGCGCCAACAATGCAATGAGTAGCGCCGTCATGGTCCTGATTATGGGTCCATCGTGACCGATCGTGACGCTGGTGACGTACTCGGCCGAGGCCACGAAAATGTAGTGCATGCACTAAAAAATCGGGAAGCTCCCTGATTTTTGTACCCACGCAGTGCTATCGTAAGTATATCGTGACGCTATCGTTATCTATGTAGCATCTTCGTGACACTATCGTGATCTTAGTATGTCTATCGTAACGAGGTGTCATGAGAAAAACCGTTAGTGTGTCACGATAGCCCTAATAATATGCATAATGCGTCACGATAAACACAAGCATGAGTCACGATAGAGCTAATAATGTGTCACGATTGTCCTAGGAAGACGTCACGATAGCCCTAAGAATACGAATATTGCGTCATGATAGTGCTAAATATGGGTCGTGATAGATCAACGAATGCCTGGTGAGGCACGTTGGTATAGCTTTTGACGCTGTCGCGATACCTTCATGACACCGTCGTGGCAACATCGTGGCACTATTGTGGTTATCATAGCTCTATCGTGACTACAAAATGACCGTTAATTTTCCATTTGTGACGTAGTCTTACAGCTAATCATGACTCCATCGTGACCATCTTACGACCGTCATGACACATACTTATAGACATCGTGACATTGTTGTGAGGCTATCGTGGTCGGCGTTAATCGTGGTCAAATTTCATGATAGCGCCAATAATCAAATTAGTGGCGCTATCGTGGTTTGATTATGGAATGTGTGATGGGAGCTTTAGTGGTTGTTAGCCGAAGCTGGGTTTTGGGATCATGCGTTTGCACCCTTTCAGCTCCCCGCCGCGACAGGTGCCAGACCACCAGCTCGGGAGGCGGGACGCAACCCCCAGCTAACACCCGGTACCCATTCACTGCTGGGTGGACAGGGGCTCGAGTTTTAAGGGGACCGCCCATCTTTCTCCGCTCCGCCCGGGGATCGAACCCAGGATTTCTCGGTTGTGAACCGAGCGTGCTAACCACTACAATACGGAGTAAGTGTGTGTGTGTGTGTGTGTGTGTGTGTGTGTGTGTGTGTGTGTGTGTGTGTGTGTGTGTGTGTGTGTGTGTGTGTGTGTGTGTGTGTGTGTGTGGGTGTGTGTGTGTGTACCATAAAAGGGACTGTTTCTTGTGCTGTGGACTACTCACCTGTACCAATACAATTTCCATCAGGTTAATGAGGAGGAACAGAGCAAGATGAGTCTTTTAATGCGGTATTTTCATCAACGCAGACAAAGGTTAGTCATGGATAATCTTGGGGCTTGGCGCCATGAAGTAAGAGACAGCACCCAAAGTGTTCGGAATGTTAGGTGGAGGCAACAGAGGTCACCCTGGCGCGAGTGTTGGGAAGGAGTGGGTCACGGTGCTGCGGGGCTTGCAATACTTCCAGCGATGCAGCATAAAAACTTACTTCATTCCTTAACTGGCTTCAGTGATAGCATTATCCCGTCCTTGGGACGCATCAAACCATTAACTAAATCCAAAGTCAACTTGAATCCTGGCGCCACCTCCAGCTCCGCCTTCAGCAGTAGTTTGGCCAGGGCCACCTTGGCCTCCATTAGAGCAAACCGCATGGCTGTAAACACCAAAAGAAAGACATTACTTCCAGGTGTTCCACAAAACTCTGCAGAAACTTTAGCCAAACTACCATGACCACCCGAGCAGACTAGTCCCTCCTGAAGGGTCCTTACCTATACAGTTCCTGGGTCCCATCCCAAAGGGCATGTGGGTGAAGGGTCGGATGTTGCCTTTGTTCTCCGGCAGGAAGCGGTCCGGGATGAAGGCCTCGGGGTCTGGCCAGTTCCGAGGGTCGTGGTGGAGGCTCCAGAGGGGCACCTGCACCAGGTCTCCGGGTTTGAGGGTCAGGTCAGTGCCGGGTAACCTGGACAGAAACAAGAAAACACCCCTGATTTTCGAACATAACTTATGACTTTGTTTGTGAATAATCTGTGACTAATTTTGTTTGATAGTTTTTTGGCGTTACGACTGGCTATCGCCAATTAACACAAATATTATATTTATTATGTTTTATGCAGTGACAATATTTTTTTTTCCTCCTTCGGTAGTCCTGCGATCTTCAAGGCACCATTAAACACACCTCGAACCAACTAAGCCTACTAAGGTGAACGGTTCAGTAAAGAGAAAATTCAAAAACACTGATATTCCTAAATTTGTAGTCCTCCGAGGAACAGATGAACGTCAACAACACGCGCGCTGATGACAGTCGTGACTCATAAGAACATAAGAAAATAAGGAAGCTACAAGAGGCCGTGAGACCTACACGAAGTAGTTCCTGTTACTTAACTCTAACTACATTCCTTTTACTAAGACTCTTTTACTTCAGGAGGAAACATTGCTTACTTGATGGTTTTGCTGCAGGAACGCTCCATTATCGCGCCTGGAGGATACAGTCGGAGGGACTCTGAAAAGAAAATAACGAAAAGTTAATCGTCAATGATAAGGCGTTTTCTGCGGGGGATTTCGCTTGCAAGCGAAAAAAATTGATTGCTCAAATTTCACTTGCTGTTCAATCATCCAGGGAAGATGATTGCCCGACCCGCAAAAAATTGTTGTTGTTGTTGTTGAGGCAGCAAGAGAAATGTTTGTTTGGGCACTATAAAATATATATGGGCACTATAAAAGTGACCGCTTGCAATCGAAATTTTTTCGCTTGCAAACGAAATCCCCCGCAGAAAACGCCTATAGACTTGCAATGAAATTTAGTGAACAAGATATGCCACACTTTCGGTACTTGTTCCTGCAGTCAGTCAGCGGACGACACTCTATGATATGTGTCTCATGTGAGTTCAATGCTCCCATTAATGTGAGAATTATTCATCTAATTCTTAAAGCTTCACGGGAAATATTATTATTTTGGAAGTAATAGTGGGAGTGTCCTCTATAACAATAAGGGGACGATGGATCATGCAGTCTTGTAATGATTTTGATTAGGATTTATTTTTATAAATTATGCTTAGAATAAGTTGTATTTTCACCTTAAGTATGTTTACCCTTATCCAGTAAGCCTTACCCAGAGCGTTTAGTAAGTGTCCGTATTGTGTTCTCTAATCGCAATGTTAGATTCCCTTGTTGCTTACATACAGCCGTATGCTTAGCGTCTTTCACGTCAAAGTGGCCAGATCAGACTCACCCTGCAGGCAGGCGTCGAGCAGCGTGGCCTCCATGATGGCCTGGTAGGTGATGTCGCCGTGCTCCGCCACCATCTGCTGCAGCTCGTCTCGGAGGCGGTGCTGCTGGTCCTTATTCTTGGCCAGCAGGAAGGAGGAGAAGGCCAGCAGGGAGGCGGTGGTTTCGTACCCGGCGAAGAGGAACAACACACTCTGCGCCACTATAGTCAATTCGCCCAGCACTGTATACCAACAACACTCCATCAACTCCATCGGCAGCAAAGGCAAGGTAATCAAGGCAAATTAGTTCTGAACTCTCTTTCAAGGCAGTCTTACCACTCGTATATAAAAGCATTAAAAATAATTAATGCACCCTCATCGCCGTGTTGGCATCAGTGAGTGCTCGTCCACAGGACTGACCTTGTTTACTGTTGGGGTTGTTGGGGTCGTCTCGAGCCTCCAGCAACAGGTCCAGAAAGTCCCCGCGCTTGTTCCCCGCCTTCCTGGCCGCCATAGTTTTCCTTACCACATCTATTAAGAATTCAGCCTCCGAGGGATTTAAGTGTACACGAAAAAATTTAAATAGCTTTGGCATAAGTAAGAACAACATCATCTTTATATATCCTGTAAGGCTGGTTATAAAGAATGCCTCTACCTTGCGAGGAAATTCAGCATTTTTATCTATCAGAGAGTTACACTCAATGCCAAAGGCACAAGAGGCAATTGTGTCCATGCTGAATCGTCCAAAATTATTCTTCATATCCACATGAGAGTTTTCTGCCGCTTCTTTCATCGAGAACTTGACGAGAGCATCGGCCTTGTCGCACACCAGAGGGAACATGCTTTTGATCTTGCCTGAGGTGAAGGTGGGCGTCATGATGGCCCGCAGACTCTTCCACTCCGCGCCGTTCTTCATGGTCAACATTTCCATCGACAATTTTTCTCTCTCATTGCCGGTGTTCAGATCAAACTTCCTTCGGTCAGTGAAGTGGTCGAAGTCCTTGATAAAGATATGCTTTATTACCTCAGGATCCCAAAGCACCAGGACGGGCCTCCACAGCTCGTACGTGCCAAACATGGACGAGTCACGAAACTTGTTGTACATCTGAAAACAGGCCGCGGGTGTAGAATTTTACCAGAGGAGTCACATGATTGTTAAGTCTGTACTGTTAAACGTTATGTTTAAATGAAAACACAGTGACACTTATGATTTGAACTATAACTGGAACAAGCGTCTTGGCTATGGCTTAAATGTTTACCTTTACCATCCTGTCTTTGCTTCCTTACTGAGGTGGTTGTTTCATCCCAGTGTCCTGCCTAACACGGCTTTGCTTGCTGGTGCTACATCGCAATCCTTCTTCCCTTGACATATATATATATATATATATATATATAATATTATATATATATATATATATATATATATATATATATATATATATATATATATATGTATATATATATATATATATATATATATATATATATATATATATATATATATATATATATATATATATATATATATATATATATATATATATTCTAGAGATATCAGTTACCTCATTCAAGAATATCCAGCAAGTTCTGTCGACCAAGAATGATTTATGGAAGTGTCCAAG
>JACEEZ010020231.1:440175-442675 GCA_016584305.1 Chionoecetes opilio
TTCCGCAACTGAATTACCCATTCCGCAAGTTATTGCGATTGCGTTTCAAAATTTTGGGGGTCCGCAATTCGCAATTCCGCAATTTTTTCAGGCATCCGTAATTGCGCAATTCCGCAAGCGAATTACCATTCCGCAAGTTGCAGAATTGCGGAATTGCGGACTAAAATTGCGGAATGCCCACCTTTGCTACTCAGCCCCCATTCCCACCCCACATGCTCTCTCCGTTTTCACCAGAGAGCTTCACCGAGAGGTGTCACTCGGGCGATATAACATGGCGCGCCATTTTGATTTCATGGACGACAGCGATCCTAGAGGTTGGTGCACGCACTGACAGTCGCCCGTGCAGATAGAGGGGGAATCGCTCCTCCTTTTGGTGATGATGGGGTGATAATGGAAGGTGGGAGAGAGGGAAGGAAGGAGATATGAGAGAAGGAAAGGAGGAATAAGGAGTAAGGAAGAAATTGGAGGGATGAAGAGAGTCAGAAGAGAAACTGACGAGGAAAGAAATAAGGAATCAAAGAAGGGAGGGAATTCCTCCACTCACCCATTACCCATCACCACACACCCATTCACTCACCCATTACCCATCACCCCCCACCCATTCACTCACCCATTACCCATCACCCCACACCCATTCGCTCACCCATTTCCCTTGTCTGGCACATTCACCTTTTTGGCATTAAATCAATCAATCACCATTTCCCATCACCCCCAACCCATTCACTCACCCATTACCCATCACCCCCCACCCATTCACTCACCCCCCACCCATTCACTCACCCATTACCCATCACCCCACACCCATTCATTCACCCATTACCCATCAACCCCTACCTATTCCCTCACCCATCACCCATCATCCCCCACCCATTCACTCATCCATCACCCCACACCTATACCCATCACCCCCACCCATTCACTCACCCATTACCATCACCCCCAACGCATTCACTCACCCATTACCCATCACCCCAACCCATTCACTCACCCATTATCCATCACCCCCCACCTATTCCCTCACCCATTATCCATCACCCCCAACCCATTCACTCACCCATTACCCATCAACCCCCACCCATTCCCCACTACCCATCACCCACAACCCATTCACTCACCCATCACCCCACACCCATTACCCATCACCCCCACCCATTCACTCACCCATTACCCATCACCACCCACCCATTTTGACTTCAGCCAAAACAAAATGTGTGTGGGGGGGAGAGGGTATTGAGATTGGAGACAATTTATTGGAATGACGGGGCTTCGGTATGAAATACAAAAGGAACAAAAGGTGTAATAACAAAAAAATACATCCATCAATACCACTTCAGTTCATTATTTTAACGTAATACTACATATATTTGCGTCTTGGGGTATTGAAAAGTCACAACACCGTGCACAGTAATGATATAAGCATTGTGAAACTTTTGACGGAATGCACCATCCGCATAGCGGCGCCACCTGTTCAAAATCCAAAATGGCGCGGCCCGAGTGACACCTTTCTGTGAAGCTCTCTGCTTTCACCTCTCAAAGCAGTTAGTTGCCCAGAAGGCTGCTTCTCGCTACCTCTTTGATACAATTCACTAAAACTCTGGAATTTTCTTTCTAATGCTGTGAAAATGTGGAGAAAGATGTGGAAAGAGAAAAATGTGGGGAAAGAGGGAGATGAAGGGAGGGAGAGAAAGAAAAAACAGTTCACAATATGTTCACTTCCATGCATATGAAACACAGTTCACTAATTATTTTATCTTGAAATAAAGTTATTATAAATTGGAAGTGCATACATACATACAATGCAATACAAGTTAGCTTACTGCCGAGAGAGAGAGAGAGAGAGAGAGAGAGAGAGAGAGAGAGAGAGAGAGAGAGAGAGAGAGAGAGAGAGAGAGAGAGAGAGAGAGAGAGAGAGAGAGAGGAAGAGAGGAAGAGAGAGATGAAGGGAGGGAGAGAGAGAGGGACCTGACCCTTGTGCTCACCTACATAGCTTAACCTTCCTAATACCCAGGTGATAAGAGAGGCCGGGAGAGAGAGATAAAGAGAGGGATGGAGAGAGAGAAAGAGAGCAAAGAGAGAAAGACAGGAAGAGAGGAAAGAGAGAGAAAGAAAGGGAGAGAGAGAGGCCACACTGACGTCACGAGTCCCCGCCCACAAGCTGCTCGTTGGCCGACCTTATGACCCTGGCTAGGCGCGCTATGCCAGTACACCACGGAGACGACAATCTAGGTTACGGTTACTCTAGTTATCTCCTCTTCCTTATCGTGATATAGACTACGATTATACTCTGTCCCACCAAACCTTTGAGCAACCCTTGCCAAGGTACTGGATTCTTATATTTTCTATATTCTTTTTACATCTCAAAGGACTGTCTTAGGGAGAAAAAAAATAACAAAAAGCCCGCTTGTTGCCAGTCCCTATAAAAAGGACTCTTAAGAGATTGCAAAAAAAAAAGGGGTTAGGCCAATTTATTATACGGTGCACTTCAATGTGGAATCCGTAT
>JACEEZ010020231.1:445175-450175 GCA_016584305.1 Chionoecetes opilio
AGCAGTGATATCAGCAAGTTTGCTGATGATACTAAGTTAGGTAGGATTATTGGATCACAGTCTGACGTAAACATATTGCAGGGAGACTTAGATAAACTTAACGAGTGGGCAATCAGATGGCAGATGGAATTTAATATTGATAAATGTAGCGTTGTGAATGTTGGTAGAAAAAAACCTGGTAATAGATACACCATAAGCAATGTATCGCTGAAAAGATCAGAAGGTGAAAAAGATCTTGGAGTGAGGGTGAGCCCAGACCTCCGACCTAGGAAACAATGTATTGAGGCCAGAAATAGAGCTAATAGAGTATTAGGATTCATTGCCAGAAGTGTTAAAAGTAGAAGTGCGGAAGTTATTCTAAAGCTTTATCTGGCTCTAGTCAGGCCTCACCTAGACTATGCAGTTCAGTTTTGGTCTCCATATTACAGGATGGATATAGTGTTGTTAGAAAAAGTGCAGAGAAGGATGACCAAAATGATACAAGGGATGCGTAACTTTAGTTATGAGAGGAGATTGAAGTTATTAAAAGTACACTCACTCGAGAGACGCAGAGTAAGGGGTGATCTGATAGAATTTTTTAAGTGGATAAAGGGATTTAATAAAGGAGAGGTAGGAAAAGTTCTTACGGCTTTTAACCAAGATAGAACAAGAAGTAACGGATTCAAGCTGGAAAAGCGTAGATTTAGAAAGGAAATAGGGAAAAACTGGTTCACAAATAGGGTGGTGAATGAATGGAATGGTCTCAGTAGACAGGTAGTTAGTGCTGAGTCATTAGGGAGCTTTAAAGGGGAGCTGGATAGGTTCATGGATGGGGATGAAAGGTGGATGTAGGTAATGTTAGGTGACAGGAACTACCACGTGTAGGCCTCGCGGCCTCTTGTAGCTTCCTTATTTTCTTATGTTCTTATGTTCTTATAATCTGACACCAACCTTCCTTATCTATTCCTCTATTCCTTAACCCTCCCGCCCTCTTCCGTTGGCTTTTACTTTTCATTTACTTTGTTATTTACTTTCTACACACGCTTTATTTTGTGTGTATATTCCTCACAAGGGCCGTCTGATGCAAGTGTATACACTTAAATAGCCATCAGAGTGCTTTATAGGCGAAATATAGAGCGCTTTGTATTATCAATAATCCCCTCAAAAATCCCAAGATCTTGGGAAAAATCCTAAGGAGTGGCACCTCTGACCCCCACCTCAGCAATCTCTCGAAAGCGGGTTGGTGCCATTCGCGCCAGATATTTCAACTCCCGACCACAACCACACCACAACCCCATACGTTTGGGTTAAAAATAAATATATTGCCGGATGCAGATTTTTACTACCTTGACGTTGATGTGATTTTCATCCAATTCTGTAATAGTCACTGTTTTATCCACATTGCCGCACTGTGGGCACTAAAAAATTCACAGCTCCCGCAGTCCCCGGGTTAATGAACAAACTCTTTGCTCTGAGTATGTTTCAACCAAGAACGAGAGACTAATTATTGATTTAATGCAAAAAAAGGGGGAAATGTGCCAGACATCAGAGGTCATATGGCACATGACTAACCTGCTAAAGTCACTGGCAAATGCTCCGTCTAGCCGCAGCAGCCGTCCTTTCCAGCCCGTTCCCACACACGCGTTCACCTCAACCCTTTCCTGGTGTGAATATGCTTTCGTTCCTTTCACTGGCTGGCGCTTTACCCCCTTCCCGTACCCACTTTCTTGATAACAAAAGCGACTCCCATGACCGAATATGGACAGATAGAACACGCAACTTATCAATATTTCGTCTGATAAATGAAACGCACTCGTCTATTCTCCTCAAATATGAACGGAAGGTGTGACAGATTAACGCCTTGTATATGAACGGAAAACATTGCTGCTTTACATATTATGCAGTTACCATTGCATAATGCATATGCATCCGTCAGGCAAAATGTTCTGAGACAAGCATATCAGTATTCATATAGGTACTATACATCCATACATCTATATTCATTCATTCTAGTAAAAATCTTAGTAAAAACATAATTGTCTATTAGAAATACATTCTATATAGACTAATAAATGTATAGATTGGATGCATCATAATATGTCGTCATGGCTGTCAATACACGGCTCTGACATCCAGACGGTACGTGAAGTGTTACCTAGTGTTATTCTACAACAGTTATAAAAGCTATGGGGGTGAGGAATGCCTTTACATGAAAAATAAAATTAGAAAGGGACTTGACCGAAGAAACTAGACTTATTAAAAGAGTGTATCGAGAGTCCGTTCTCATGAACAATATGGGCAGGTCCCTCCTTAACAACACTGGGAAAACTATCTTGAATTTATGGGCAGACCAATAGATTATTTTTTCTCTCTTATTGAGATGTTTGTCTGTTATTCAACCATGGTCTTGTACACGTGTGTGTGTCACAGTATGTGTGTGTGTGTGTGTGTGTGTGTGTGTGTGTGTGTGTGTGTGTGTGTGTGTGTGTGTGTGTGAAATACACCCACGGCCTAATCACGCGCTACACAGTAGGGTCCTACCATGAGCACAGTACACAAGCTTGCGCGCGCTACGGTAGCTGTCAGGCTCAGCCAGCAGGTGTCAGTCTGTCACCCTCGCTGAGCTCTATATGAACTGGAGGGGCGATCTCCACGCGGAGCGTGTGACTTCGGGCAGCCATATTGAAACACCCGGACCGACACACCGCACTATAGTCCCAAAGCCTTAATGCTGCACTCAGCTTGTTTTTTCTTCCTCATTTAGCAATTATATGTGTATATCCTTATTGATAAAGATAAATGAAGTATTACTTTACAATACCTGCTTCTAAATATTAACATTTTGAGGCAGTTATAGCAGACTCTACAACAAGATACCTCACTCCGGGGTGCCCTGTGGTGCGCGTGAAATCGACCTCCGCCGTGCGGCAGGGGTTAACCAGTCTGCTAGCCCATTCACTTGCGGCATGACTATCGATCACATAGACTATGGTTTATCACTATATACAGTGGCGGCTCGTGATAAAATAAAAGGGGGGACTGCAGCTTCACACAACAGTAGGATACATAAATTTTACCTATCTCAGGTATGAGTTGTAGTTGATGTTCACGGATTTCAGGGCATGGTAGTAGTGGTGGTGGTAGAAGGGATAATGGGGGTGGTAGTGTTGGCAGTAGAGGGGATGGCTGAGGTGGTGATGGTAGAATTACAGTATTAATTGAAAATAAAGTCAGTACCGCTTGATTTTGCCGCCACCCACCGTCACTATGCACACCGTCTACACCCACTGGCTGGGGACGAGACTAAAAGCTGGGGGACGAGACTAATATATCGTATTTTCGCGACCGCTCTGGCCCGGTCTGGACTGGGCTAGTCCCGGGCGGTCACTGTTTTTCCGAGGCAGTCTAGAACGGTTCAGCCCAGTCCAGTCCGGTCCGACCCATATAGCAGGACCACCTTGGACCAGTGTGGGGAGAACTGGCGCATGCGTACTACAGTCAGCGGGGAAGGCGACCAGGAGCTTCTCGTGCTGCTGATAAGACATGAAACACCATGATGGTCGACCAGAAGACTAAAGTATCACAGGCGTGGTAGTTGTAAAGTCTTCAGCACAGGTTAAAAGGCGGACGACAAAAAGGATATTGACAAGATGGACGCCTGCCGCCTCCACAGTTCAGTTCAGTACCGCCCACTCGATCCCCCAGCCAATAGGAACGACGAATGGGACGGGGCCAGTCTTGATGTATTTTCGCGACCATCAGTCCACCCTGACCCGGTCCGGACTGGACTGAACCAGGGCGGTGAACGTCACGAAAATGCGCTATAAAAGCTGCACGGCTGCAGCTCTTGGCGTTCATAAGGGGCGCGGCGGCAGCACAGACATGAATCGTACAGCAAATATGAGAGTAACTTACATTTAGGTCTGGTTTTAATGAAAATTCACTTAGTAACGTATTGAAAATCACCTATAATGACTTTTTATTATGATATATTTGTTAGTAGTGTATCAATTCTGCTGTGTCTCTAAAGACATCATACACCTGGCAGTGATTGTCTGGGGGTGCTGCAGCTCCGCAGCCCTATGCCACGAGCCGCCACTGACTATATATGATGATATACTGTTATCTTCGTAAATGTTTGTTCTATAATAATATTATCAAATAAAAAAACAGTAAAACACGCTAAAGAAATGTCATTACGAGACTGAAGAAATATGCATGAAATTATTATTCACTTCAACTCTTCGCCATTTAATTAAAACTTTGCGAGTCAACATTTACCATGAAACCTATCAATAGAAGCGCAATTTTATTAGCTTTCCACTGATATATTTCGTTTTCTGATAAATGAATTAGAACTATGCATAAATTAGCGTTAAATAAATAAATAAAATCATCAATCGGGTAATTTTCCCGATTGATGATGTTATTTATTTAGTTAACGCTAATTTATACATGTTGCTAATTCATTTATCAGAAAACGAAATATAGGCCCTATACGTGAATAAATAACATCATCAATCGGGAAAATTACCCGATTGATGATGATATTTATTTAGTTAACGCTAATTTATGCATGGTTCTAATTCATATATCAGAAAAGGAAATATATCAATGGAAAGCTAATAAAAGTGCGCTTCTATTGATATGTTTCATGGTAAATGTTGACTCGCAAAGTTTTAAATGGCGAAGAGTTGAAGTGAATATTCTTTGGTCATATGCAGCAAGTGAATGGGCCAACAGGCTGGTACAGCCCCTGCCGCACGGCGGCGCCACCGTCGGCGGATAACAGAAGTTGCATTGGAGGGACCGCGAGTGAGGTATCTTGTTGTAGTGTCTTTGGATGTAGTCAAAATATTACGTAGAAAAATAACCTATTCTAATTATTAATCAGTATACAATTGATATATTGGTAAGCCAGTTACCAATTGGTTAAGAAATTATATTTTCTTGTTGAACATGTTTATTCATGAATATAATCCACATATCCATATGCATAAGTAGAAGTGAGATATTTAGAA
>JACEEZ010020231.1:452675-482675 GCA_016584305.1 Chionoecetes opilio
TCTTTTCTAATTCTGTGCTTTTTATTGCTTTTCCGAAGTCCTGTCTCAACATGTCTTTTTTAATTTTTCTTCAATGAGTTAATCATCTTAAACCTTGTATCTTGATTGCTCAATAACAAAATATAACTGAATATACTATAATTACTTACCATCATCATTATAATCATCATCGATTATGAACCATAACTTGAAATAATGCTTAATAATGAGAGAGAGAGAGAGAGAGAGAGAGAGAGAGAGAGAGAGAGAGAGAGAGAGAGAGGAGAGAGAGAGAGAGAGAGAGAGAGGAGAGAGGAAGAGAGAGAGAGAGAGGAGAGAGAGAGAGAAGAGAGAGAGAGAGAGAGAGAGAGAGAGAGAGAGAGAGAGAGAGAGAGAGAGAGAGAGAGAGAGAGAGAGAGAGAGAGAGAGAGAGAGAGAGAGAGAGAGAGAGAGAGAGAGAGAGAGAGAGAGAGAGAGAGAGAGAGAGAGAGAGAGAATTTTGCTCCCCCCCACCACCACCAACACCACGAAGAATCCTGCCGACGCCCCTGCTTCTCCGTCTCAAGTATCCCAACATTCAGTCCTTCCTTTAGTGGGCCTTAGGCGGGGTTCACACTACATGTTTTTGCTGTCCGTGTCTATGTGGGCGTGGCGATCAGTGACGTCACAGTGACGTCACCCCGTCACTCCCGCAGTCCCCGGACAAAGAATTGGGAGCTCCAAATAATTTGAGCCTGGGACGCGCGTCTCTCAAGGTCAGTGACGTCATCATTGCTCCAGCAACGTGGTGGTCACGAGGCCCCTGGTTCACACTACACAGGCAGGGAGTGACGTCACTGTGACGTACTGTGACGTCACTGATGACAAGACGCACGTAGACTACGGACAGCAAAAACGTGAAGTGTGAACCGGGCCTTACTCTTACATCCACAGCATCCATTCACTTTTGCATGTTTTTGATAGCATTTCATTTCTTCCCAGTGGCGGCTCGTGACATAGGGCTGCAGAGCTGCAGCACCCGCAGACACTCACTGCCAGGTGTATGATGCCTTTAGAGACACAACAGAATTGATACACTACTAAGAAATATATCATTATAAAAAGTCATTATATGTTATTTAATTATTTTCAATACGTTACTAAGTGAATTTTCATTAAAACCAGACCAAAATGTAAGTTACTTTCATATTTGCTGTACGATTCATGTCTCCACCGCCGCCGCCGCGCCACTTGTGAACACAATGAGCTGCAGTCGAGGCAGCTAAGTCTCGTCCCTCTCGTGTTTACAGTGCGTGTAGACGGTGTGGTTAAATCGACGGTGTGGTTAAATCGTGCTTTCTTTAATTACCCTATGACGATGGAAAATCCAGTGAGGTATTTGCAAAACATCAACTTTTCCCAGCTGACATTAAATGAAAAGACTGAAATCAAGCGAGTACCGACTTTATTTTCAAGTAATACTGTAATTCTACCATCACCACCTCAGCCATCCCCTCTCTACCAACACTACCACTCCCACCATCCCTTCTACCACCACCACTACTACCATGCCCTGAAATCTGCGAACATCAACTACAACTCATACCTGAGAGAGGTAAAATTAGTGTATCCTACTGTTGTGTGAAGCTTGCAGTCTCTCCATTGTATTTTATCACGAGCCGCCATTGTTTCTTCCCAATCTCTGCAACTGACCATACCATCTCGGGATGCTGCAATCGACTACCTCCCATGATTCATAACCTCAGAAGACATAATAATCCTCACAAATACTCACATACTTTCATCGCCTGGGGTGCTGCATCAATAGTTCAGTGGAGGAATTCTTCCCTGGCATGCAAGAGACCCAGTTTCAGTTCTTACTCAAAAATATTTTGCAGAAAATGTTGTCTTGTAGATTAATAGAACCAACACTGGATATAAAAACTAACATTATTCAAAAAGTGTTAATAGAAAAGTATTCGAAATGCAGCTACTCTTACCCTGACAAACACATGCAAGCCAGGGATCACAGGCAAGGTGACATCATTCAGCGTGTAGGTTATGTCCTGTCACTATTGGTGCCAAGAATTGGTTGAGTTATGGTGCAATTATGAAATACCACCCATGGAATAACAGTAACACAGTTATGAATAATATATATCACTTTAATATACAAAGTTTAACAACGATCTCATTCTATAAGGCACACCACAAGATTCAGTTTTTGCCAAATGTTGCCTCTTTCCACGTTTCAGGGTGCGGCGTAAACCATTAGTGGCATCTTGTAGCAAGGGGCCTACTCACCCACACAAACACACGCAATATGATAAATAAAAATAAAATATAAAATAATGATAGAAAATGAGACACAATGTCTAAAATATAAAATAATGATAGAAGATGAGACACAATGAGCTTGACCCAGTACTGTAAATTTACACTTAGGTAATTATAGCTACATGAAATACGAGGTCAGGACTGCTTGGCTTGCACTCAAGCTGGGTTGTAAGGTCACAATTCCATGACTTGTGTCCCATACCCATTCTCTACTAGAGGAAAAGAGGTTACACAGCGAAAGCAGATAATACCAAATTGCCTCTGCCCAAAATAACTGGTTTGTTATATTCACAATAAAATGCATCCACCAAAGTATGGTAAAAAAGATTGCCACAGTACGTGCATATGCATCACCTGCTCGGAGAGATGGAATGATGAATCCACTGTGACAAGCTCAAAATTATATCACATTTATAATGATGAATAGTTGAAGAAAGCAAATGAATTACATACTACATATACAGAGGTAAATAATTAATTGAGGAATCTATGTAGTTGATATGCTACCAGCTAAAAAGATACACAAGTCATATTATACATATATGTTTATCATTAACTTATACTATCGCAAGGAGAGACTGGAAAAGTGAACGGCATGCTGACCTGTACTGCTTAGTTTAGAATATTGCTCTCCATAGAAGAGATAATTGTAGATTGTTTGTTTCTTTCTATCAAGATCTACTTTCAGCACAATCTATCTGTGCAGAAAGGCAGCATATAATGTTATATACAGGTCCTAAAGCAATGACAGTTCAGAAACTGGAAAGCACTGCAAACCTTAAATTAGTTACTTAAATCCCCATACAAATCGTAAAATTCCAAATGGTTACCGTGTTCATTCTCCTGCACACTCAAGGAGGGGGGAGAGTAATCCAACCAGTTAGTCCAAGAATAGTCCCAAAATTTGGGGTTGGCATTGGGGTCCCATGGCTGGTTACGGGGAGGTACCACAGTGGCATTGTAAATCTTTAACTTAGCCCTAAGGATATTCATATGCACAGGGTACACAGTGGCCAGGTTATGATACTCACAGGGATCACTTGGGATATGGAAGAGACAAGGCTGGTCCTCAGAGTTGCAGGACTGTGTAGCATTCCCTGGGATGGGATTACATTCCACCTGCAAGCAACATCAAGGATAAAATGTAGGGAAGCAAAATTAAGATTTATGTTTTAATAAAGCTTTGGAGAATTACTGCAATAAAAATATTAGGACAGATACTGAAAGAATGACGAAAAGTTTAAGTTATGCCACTTTATAGGGTGAGATGAGACTGTGTGATCTATCGCGGAACTGAATTGTTTAACATACTGTATGATTGCAATGGTTATCATATGATTCATATACCTACCAAACAGCTGGTATTATGAATTATGTGTCATTTGACACCTAGGTGTATCATAGTACACTGCACTCAATACCCAGTCTATCACTGAGAAAATGTTACCTCTCACTCTTTATTTCCAATGTAAATGTTTTCAATGGAAGTAATTATCTTTAATGTGCATTGGGGCATGTGATACTTAATACCTTGAAATTAGTGTCTGTAAAGTTTTGATGTTGTTGTACCACATGAGAGAGAGAGAGAGAAGAGAGAGAGAGAGAGGAGAGAGAGAGAGAGGAGAGAGAGAGAGAGGAGAGAGAAGAGAGGGAGAGAGAGAGAGAGGAGAGAGAGAGAGAGAGAGAGAGAGAGAGAGAGAGAGAGAGAGAAGAGAGAGAGAGAGAGAGAGAGAGAGAGAGAGAGAGAGAGAGAGAGAGAGAGAGGAGAGAGAGAGAGAGAGAGGAGAGAGAGAGGAGAGAGAGGAGAGAGAGAGAGAGAGAGAGAGAGAGGAGAGAGAGAGAGAGAGAGAGAGAGAGAGAGAGGAGAGAGAGAGAGAGAGAGAGAGAGAGAGAGGAGAGAGAGAGAGAGAGAGAGAGAGAGAGAGAGAGAGGAGAGAGAGAGAGAGAGAGAGAGAGAGAGAGGAGAGAGAGAGAGAGAGAGAGAGAGAGAGAGAGAGAGAGAGAGAGAGAGAGAGAGAGAGAGAGAGGAGAGAGAGAGAGAGAGAGAGAGGAGAGAGAGAGAGAGAGAGAGAGAGAGAGAGAGAGAGAGAGAGAGGAGAGAGAGAGAGAGAGAGGAGAGAGAGAGAGAGAGAGAAGAGAGAGAGGAGAGAGAGAGAGAGAGAGAGAGAGAGAGAGAGAGGAGAGAGAGAGAGAGAGAGAGAGAGAGAGAGAGAGAGAGAGAGAGAGAGAGAGAGAGAGAGAGAGAGAGAGAGAGAGAGAGAGAGAGAGAGAGAGAGAGAGAGAGAGAGAGAGAGAGAGAGAGAGAGAGAAGAGAGAGAGAGAGAAGAGAGGAGAGAGAGAGAGAGGAGAGAGAGAGAGAGAGAGGAGAGAGGAGAGAGAGAGAGAGAGAGAGAGAGAGAGAGAGAGAGAGAGAGAGAGAGGAGAGAGAGAGAGAGAGAGAGAGGAGAGAGAGAGAGAAGAGAGAGAGAGAGAGAGAGAGAGAGAGGAGAGAGAGAGAGAGAGAGAGAGAGGAGAGAGAAGAGAGAGAGAGAGAGAGAGAGAGAGAGAGAGAGGAGAGAAGAGAAGGGGGAGAGAGAAGAGAGGAGAGAAGAGAGAGAGAGAGAGAGAGAGAGAAGAGAGAGAGAGAGAGAGAGAGAGAGAGAGAGAGAAGAGAGAAGAGAGAGAGAGAGAGAAAGGAGAGAGAGAGAGAGAGAGAGAAGAGAGAGAGAGAGAGAGAGAGAGAGAGAGAGGAGAGAGAGAGAGAGAGAGAGAGAGAGAGAGAGAAGAGAGAGAGAGAGAGAGAGAGAGAGAGAGAGAGAGAGAGAGAGAGAGAGAGAGAGAGAGAGAGAGAGAGAGAAGAGAGAGAGAAGAGAGAGAAGAGAGAGAGAGAGAGAGAGAGAGAGAGAGAGAGAGAGAGGAGAAGAGAGAGAGAGAAGAGAGAAGAGAGAGAGAGAAGAGAGAGAGAGAAAAAAAAAAATACTTCACACCTCAGATTCAAGTCTTAGGGATTCCATGTTACTCAGTGCATCTGGATAGATGGTCTTCACAGCTTTTGCAGCCAAAGAATTACGAACTTGCTCTAGAATGACATCAAGCTGAGTTTCAGGTGCTGTTTCATTTCTTCCATCTGGGCCAAACCAATTATCCCATTGATGGCCATAGCTCTGTGGATCTAAAAAGAAAAATATGAAAATAGCCAAGAAATCTTAAGATAATGAAATAATCTAAATTTGAAAGAAAAATCTAACACAATTTACTAAGATGCAGATACACAAATTTATAAACTGTGGTTATTGGGAAATATGCAATCATCTGGTGAATTACAAACATTGCCAGTTGAAGTTTAGTTCCTTGCTTATGCATAGTCATCGGTTGCAATGAACTGTTCCTCATTCAATCAAATCACACATGCATGAATCACCTAATATGATATTCACAAAGATAAGTTTTGTGTACGTTGAAATATTTTTGTACCACTATCTACACAGTACACTATTTACAGGCAATCCTGATATGTATGGTTTAGACTCATAAACATTATTTCAGTTCAGTATTGGCCACATTTGTGCTTTGTGTTTACTGTGCTAAGGTTTCAATCCCAGTAATTCGACCCAAGTCTTTACCCTAACCTCTCACGGTTTGGATCCAGAGCCCCTTCAGAGCTTCACTACATGCATTACCCCTGCATGGATGGAGGGTTCATTATAAAATACACAATTTTCATGAGCCCATCAATTCAAATGTATAATAATTGTCAAAAAGGATAGTTTAAAAAATATAATGGATCATAAATACAGATTACAAAGGAAGAATTCTGTTTCAAATCAATGTGGTGAGTGGAAACATCCAACAATATTCTCAAGCGTAGTAATCAAATGGTTATGAATAAGCTGACCAAGAACCTGAAAGAGGGCTTAACTTGAATGAAAATAAATTCCTGGAAGCATTTTGATGATTTTGTATTTAACTAGAAGACATGTCTATGTGTCTCTACTATGAACATTTACCTAATTGTGTCTCTACTATGAACATTTACCTAAGTGTGTCTCTGCTATGAACATTTACCTAATGTGTCTCTACTATGAACATTTACCTTATGGTGTCTCTGCTATGAACATTTACCTTATGGTGTCTCTTGCATCTAGTGTTACTATAACATTTACCTTATTTGGTGTCTCTGCTATGAACATTTACCTTAATGTGTGTTCTAGACATTACAGGTTTATTTCCCGGCGCAAAAAAAATTAGGACGCCAACAAACTTAAGACGGGAATAACGTCCTTAGCTTTTTTGCCATTTTTGGTGGGAGCGATTGAATTATTTTACGTTTTTTGTATATCTGGCAGTGCATTAGTGTGTGTGTTGTAGATTCCTCGCTGCTGCCCGTTCTGTATCTTCCATGTCATCATAGGAAGAGGTTGTTGTGTTTGGTTCGCCAACCTTCCTACACCCCCATTCGCCCCTCCATGTTGTACCGCCTCCTCCAGGTATACTAATGCATTATGCCGGGCCAATCTCTATCCTTTGTGAAGAAGACACATATAGTAACCTTGTATCGAAGTGGGAAAACCATGGGCCAGATAGCGAGTGAGATGTGTGTTTCCAAACACACCGTCTCGGTCTGGTGCAAGCGGGCGCAAGATGGTGAGTTAGAGACTGTTTTGGCGTGGAAGAAAGGGCTAGGGCGACCAAGAAATACTTTAAAGAAGACTGATCAACTGCTCAAAATGATTGTTGATGTCAACTATCCTATTGAGCAGTTGATCAGTCTTCTTTAAAGTATTTCTTGGTCGCCCTAGCCCTTTCTTCCACGCCAAAACAGTCTCTAACTCACCATCTTGCGCCCGCTTGCACCAGACCGAGACGGTGTGTTTGGAAACACACATCTCACTCGCTATCTGGCCCATGGTTTTCCCACTTCGATACAAGGTTACTATATGTGTCTTCTTCACAAAGGATAGAGATTGGCCCGGCATAATGCATTAGTATACCTGGAGGAGGCGGTACAACATGGAGGGGCGAATGGGGGTGTAGGAAGGTTGGCGAACCAAACACAACAACCTCTTCCTATGATGACATGGAAGATACAGAACGGGCAGCAGCGAGGAATCTACAGCACACACACTAATGCACTGCCAGATATACAAAAAACGTAAAAAAATTCATTCGCTCCCACCAAAAATGGCAAAAAAGCTAAGGACGTTATTCCCGTCCTAAGTTTGTTGGCGTCCTAAGTTTTTTTGCACTGACTGTACTATGAACATTTACCTAATTGTGTCTCTACTATGAACATTTACCTTATTGTGTCTCTATTATGAACATTTACCTAATTGTATCTCTATTATGAACATTTACCTAATTGTGTCTCTATTATGAACATTTACCTTATGGTGTCTCTACTATGAACATTTACCTTATGGTGTCTCTATTATGAACATTTACCTTATGGTGTCTCTACTATGAACATTTACCTTATGGTGTCTCTATTATGAACATTTACCTTATGGTGTCTCTACTATGAACATTTACCTTATGGTGTCTCTATTATGAACATTTACCTTATGGTGTCTCTATTATGAACATTTACCTTATGGTGTCTCTACTATGAACATTTACCTTATGGTGTCTCTACTATGAACATTTACCTAATTGTATCTCTATTATGAACATTTACCTTATGGTGTCTCTACTATGAACATTTACCTTATGGTGTCTCTACTATGAACATTTACCTAATTGTATCTCTATTATGAACATTTACCTTATGGTGTCTCTATTATGAACATTTACCTTATTGTCTTAATATAAACATTTACTCAATTCTCCAATTTCACATATAAAATACTCCTACTTTTAATTTATCTATTTATTTTTTTACGTTGGAGCCTATAGCGCCTGAAGACATTTTTTTAAAGGCTATTTTACTTACTGTATAAAAGCTTCCAGTCTCCAATACGAATAGCAGCACTGTTCTGCCAAGGATCAATGTTCACTAGAAACTCAGTGCGAGGAGAAAGGCGATTCTGGGTCAGGGTTTCCCACAAATCTAGGCCATCAATAGAGCCCAATGTGGATGGATCTCCTCCTGTGTATAGACATTTCATTCAGGTAGTAAGTCCAGTCCCTCACTTTTCTGTAGCTTAAGGTTCTTCACAAAGCAAGCCCTCTCCCATGCTTACAGGGGATAAAATAACAAAATAGTATGATAAAATAGCTCAATCCACAGTTATAATGAGACAGGAATAACCCAGGAAATAAACAATCTGACAAATATGTACATACGTATACTCTCACACATACATCCACTTCCACTCCTATTCAGACATAGGCATAATGTATTTCAGTTTTTAGTTAATATTTGTATCTGCAATGACTCTGCATTCATTATCTTCACATTTTCTCAGAAGTTTCCATACTTACCGGCAGCAGAAATGAGAGTAGGCAGCCAATCCGTAATGTGGACCATCTGGTGTGCTACTCTGCCAGGATTAGCAATGTGAGGCGACCACATGAAGCCAGCACCACGCACTCCACCCTCCCACACAGATGCCTTCACCTAGGATGGGGTAGCATCACTTTACTGTACCATGTTAGTCCTTACGTATTGCACTGATAATAAGATCTCCAGTCAAGGCTTCCACCACAGCAACATGTTAAAGACAGTAATAGGCCACTGCACTGAATAATAAGATCCCGTTCCAAATGTCCATAAATCTTGATTAGATAGGTAACTTGCGGACAACTGGGTGCTAGCAACCAATATTTGATGTTATTTTAACCACAATAAGGCAACCTTAAGTGTTCTTATGTTGAAAATCAGGTTTTCACTAATAAAACCAATGGTTTTGATATACTCATGTCCATACCATGAACATTGGTTAGAAGAAATAGTATTTGAAAGTATGATCTACTCATGTATGGTCGACAGCTAACTGGAACTGTTACGTCAAAATGTTTGGGTGAATATATTTCTCCATTGATGCTGAAAGATTATAGATTGTGTGCACAAGGGTAGTATGATTTCTTATTCTCCATATTATTCCTCATCTCAATATTATTTCTATTTTCAAATACTATTTCTTCTAACCAATGTTCATGGTATGGACATGAGTATATAAAAACCATTGGTTTTATTAGTGAAAACCTGATTTTCAACATAAGAACACTTAAGATTGCCATATTGTGGTTAAAATAACATCAAATATTGGTCGCTAGCACCCAGTTGTCCGCAAGTTACCTATCTAATCAAGATTTATGGACATTTGGAACGAGATCTTATTATTCAGTGCAGTGGCCTATAGCTCCACCCACCCCTCTCAGAGGCCAGTTTGAGGCAGCATTTTGATTGAAGCCGCCTGCTGGTCCACCATTGTCGGTGGAGAAGAGGATGACAGAGTTATGAAGCATCTGATTGGCCCGCAATGCCTCAACTACTCGCCCTACTGACTCGTCCAATTTCCAAAGCATTCCTGAAATTGTCATGATTACTTCTGTTAAAAAGTATGATATGTAATGTAAATGAAAATGTATGTAGGGGAGAGTGGGGCACAGTGGGACAAAAACAAAATTGTGACCCTATAACTCCTATATTTCAACAGCTATTACAAAAGTGAAATACTGGAAAGGAACTATTACCATCAAGCATTAATAAGCATATGTAAAAGAAACGAGCAACTTGTTTGAAAATGCTGTGGTCCTCAAAACAATACATTTTAATTTTTGTCCCACTGTGCCCCAAGGGTGGGGCACAGTGGGACATGAACTGGGGCACACTGGGACATGACTAGTTTATGTTCCTGAAACCAAAATTGAAATCAAGTATAATGTACGAATGTTGTCTCTTTGTTGTACCGCATGCTTGAGGTTTGGGGAGGGTCTCACTGAGCATTTAATCTCACTGAGCTTGATAGAAGCTATAACCTGCACTTGTGGAAAGAAAAACACCAGTGATTCCCACTTTCTCTGAATAAAAATAAAAGTTGTAGTCCCTTTCATCATCTTTCCCCTTTGTTACAAGGCCCGCATAATACTTCTTGCTTGTTGTATCAAATTAAGCCATAATGTAATCATTAAATTTACTTTGGGTTCTCCTTCCAATGCCGGAAACTCACGATCTTCATTGTTAATTTCTTCATCAAAATCAACCGAACCATTCTAAATCTGGGATTCATATAGTCTATATCATAAATTATAATGTCAGTATTCGTGGTACAATATTATAATATAAAAAATAAAAAAAATAATCTAATAATCATGTATTACTTTATAGGCCTAATAATATATCTATACATAGTGTATTATACAGCCTAATATACTATATATAGTCTAAGATATATAATACATAATCAACAATATCAATAGTAGATAATGTCTGATGTAATATATAAAATACACATCTCTAAGTCACTATGAGGCACAGTGGGATGCACCATTTTAAGTGTCCCACTGTGCCCCATATGATATTTTGGAAACAAAGTCAGTTATATTCGAAAACAGGAAATCACTTGCTAAGAGGAACATCTCATAATGCACACACTTAGTTGTTATGCTTACTATTGCTTAGGTAATTATTATATAAACTTTTGTGCAATACAGATGATGCACAGAGACTGCTGTAGTTACAGCAAAAAAAATACTTTCGACTGTTAATAGAACAAAGGCCTCCAGCACAGAGGACGTGAGGCAGCACACCCTCCCTTAGCAACGTTAGTAGAGGCAGTGAAGGGAGAGTGTTGTGTCGCCTAAGGTACAACAGTCAGACTTGCATGATACTTCTGGAATCAGTGTTGTCCCACTGTGCCCCACTCTCCCCTACCATATTTCTCAGCATTAAGATGCTGTTATTTTCATGAAATGTTTACAAAAATTATCATTTCTATTAAAGTTCTCATTATTGGAATATTGATAACTTCCGATATCTATTAATCAAAAGCATCATATATTTGATATCAGAGCTGAAAATTTGAGTTATTGGATGATCATCATCAAAGTTCATTTTCTAGGTATCAATGCCCAACACTGGCTAGAATCAACACTGATTATTTTAGATAAAAATTTACCAAATATATTTACCTGCAAATTTTCGGCGATTTTCGTCCTTGATATAGGAGAACTTGGCCACGACATCTGCAGGGGCTTGTAGAGGGGCATAGGGATTGCCTGAGTGGACTGCCAGGTGAGCCAAGTACAGGAAGAGAGGCTGTGACTGGTTGTGTTGGTTGATCACACTCACAGCTTCCTCCGTGAACAGATCTGTTGCATATTTACCTGGAAGTGGCATTGAAATATTCACTCAACACTGTCCACCAAAAGAAGATATGAACATGATAAACAGAGGAGTCTTTCATCTTTATCTTGTCATATACTTTATATTGATGGTGCAGAGTATGAGAATTAGTATAGACCCACTCACCATACACATCAGATGCAACATCCATGTTTCTCCTCATATCGTATCCCCAAAAGCCAGGCTGAAAAATACACACACATATAAGTTGATGCTTTATGCTTTAAACTTGATGTTTTAAGATAGTTGCTTTTAATTTGTAATCTTTCTGTAAAGACCATATTATTTCATTTAAAGAAATTAAAAATCAAAGAATTAGATTTATGAAAATCATTTGCAATATTACAAGGTTAGATTTACAACATTCATGATCTACTTAGTACAATTAGGCTCGTGAATATACATAATACATCATGCAAAGCCAACACATCATGCATTTATAGAGAAACTGTGGTGAATAGTAGTAAATGTTAATAAACATTTCTTTCCATCACTCCAAATTCATCACTCTTCCATCACCGTTTCTTTACATGCCCAGACTTTATTTCTTTTTTTTACTTTTACAATTATTCATTCTTTCATAAGAATCCGGCATAAAATCAAAACACGTATAAAGACCAGTTTCTTTCATGTAAAATCATATTTTCTTACTGAATTTTGTTTATTTAAATAAATTTCTAAGGCACAATCTCTCTGCAGTCTATAGATAAGGTAAAATCACAACTCAACTTAGTCAACTATTTTGTTTCATACTAAAATTACAAAGAAAAGTATATGCATCAGCAGATATAAGAGAGCGCATTGAATTCTTATCATCACTCAAAAATAAGGGGTTGTGATTTGGCTGAAATAATAAGTCAATATCATGGAGGACACTTGAGACTGGCCTATATCAGACAGTTTGCCAGATACCACAAACAAGCCAACAACTAATGTGCCTGGCTCAAGGCCATTTGTGTCGGGTTAAAAGAAACGGACTATGTATATTTATCTTTTTTGTCCCCGCTCAGAGGATCCAGCCCATGCTTAACGTTCTCCCTCACAGGCTACAGAAAACACTAAAATAATGATGATTCACAGCAAAACATACACGTTCATCAGATGTATGGTCGTAATAGTCTATCCGTCCAGTCCAGTATCCAAAGTGGCTACTGAATCCTCTGAAAACTGGAGTGTAGAGTTCTCTGAAGAATCCTAAATGCCATTTGCCCACATGGCGACTAACATAACCCAGGGCCGACAGGTGTTCAGGGAGGAGAGACTCAGCCAAACTAAGACCATACGGTTGAGATCCACCTATGGTATAGTGATACATACCTGGTACAAAAGAAAACATTTTTTATAAGAACATAAAAACATAAGAAAATAAGGAAGCTACAAGAGGCCACGAGACCTACACGTGGTAGTTCCTGTTACTTAACATTACCTACATCCACATTTAATTCCCATCCATGATTTTATCCAGCCTCCTTTTAAAGCTCCCTATTGACTCCACACTGACCACCTGACGACTGAGTCCATTCCAATCATTTACCACCCTATTTATCATTCATTAGTAAAGAGAAAAACTAACACCTGTGCTTTGACATCATGAAGTGGATAGTAGCATCAGGAAGGCAGTAAAACCATTCATAAAGCATTGAATTCTTATCATAACTCATATATAAGTGGTTGTGATTTGGCTGAAATAATAAGTCAATTACAGTAAAGCGTAAAGTCACTTTCAATTTGCAAAACCAGTCCATATCTAATTTCTATATAAAGCCACGCCCAGAACATTCACACTCAGAATGGATTTCAGCATCAGTCAAGATCACCCGTGTGTCGCATACTAATATGTCTTTCATTTAAAAAAAAAAATACCTAACCAAATCCTGAGCAGGTGTTCATGAGTGCATCCCCTATGGTGTTCTGACAAGTGTACATCAATGAATCAAGGGAAAACTATTCTAATTCTAGAGGAGTCTTGATACTAATTTCACAAAGAATTCAAGTAACTGGAAATGGAAAAATAGAAAAAAGCTGAGCATTGGATGCAACTATGGCATGAAGCGACCAGAAATAAGTGATGCTCATGTGAACAACCTTAGAAAACCCGACATGCATACCACTTCAGCAAAGCCCAATCATAATCATAATTATTACTGATTAATCTGTATCCTACGTGGTTTAACCAAGAAAAGTCAGTCAAGAGTGGGCAGCCACTCTAAATTGGGCAAATTCCTGCACACAGTGGGGTCAAATATGTTTCATTATGTACTGGTACACCATTGACTTGTCGGTTACCTTCTTTCCAAAGCCTTGCCTAGACCAGCCAAAGTCATGTAGAAATTATTCATAATTATCAGACATCTGACCCACTAATTAAACATCTTCCGTATCTCCGAAGCCCTGCAGACTGCTACAGACTGAACATATACAGGGAGGTCCCGAAGATACGAGCAGTTAGGTTCCACCTGGCATACTCGTAAAGCGAAATCTCGTATAACGAAACACATAACTAATGGTAAAATATAGGTTTGGTTCCAGGACCCCAACAATTATAATATAATAAAAAAAAATTAAAAAAAAAAAAAATAAAAAAAATAAAAAAAGACGTTTTTCAAGCTATAATATTTTTTTTTAATATTTAGTAGGGGTGCGAGAACCCCTTGAGGAATCCTATGGTCTCTAGTGATATCCTATGGTGCTATCACATGCGTGGGAGCTGACCTGACTTCTTCAGGAAGGCACATATTATACAGCTGATAACGGGGTGTTGTGTTGTGCGGGCGGCAGCCGATGTCCGCCGCCAGCGGAGATCTCCTTGGTAATTATTTAGTAGGAAAGCGAGGACCCTTTAAGGAATCCTATGATCACTGGTGATATCCTATGGTGCTATCACAGGCGTAGGAGCTGACTGTCTTCTTCAGGAAGGCACAGGTGAGGCAGATGACGGCGGTTTTTGAGAGAGGCGGCGAACGGGGCAGGCCGCCGCCTCCTCCGCCAGGTAGGTTTGGGCAGGCTTAAACGTCTTATCACTCGTTATTATACAACTTAGTGATTATGGTGAGATGTTATATCCACGTGTCATTATCTAAATCAATGTAGCACCGCGTGTTACCTTAAATAAGGGTGATTTAAAGATGTTATGATGAGGTGACTGCTGGCCGAGCTGGCGGGGCAGAGAGTGACGGAGAAATATTTGCCGCGGAGCCGCCCCATATCACAAATATTCACCATTTTAACACACATACACACCTTCTACCACCAATACACTAGCAACACAGGCTCCTTACTTATATATCTTACTATCTGATACATGAAAACTACTTAAAACGCAAGCATTCAAAATAAAACGAGAATTAGTTTTAGATGACGGGGACAGAAGGCGGACAGAGGCAGTCTGGCATGCCATTCTTGCCCGGAAATATGTATCGCTGGCTTGTTATTGGTCGAGAAGTTTTAAAAACTGTTTGTCATTGGCTGGTGACGGATGGCGCCTTAGCCAGTCACAACCTTCCTACTCGTTTACGACCTATCGAGGGAGCTTTCAATCAGCTTTGTAGCTTCCGTCATTAGGGAAAGTAGTATCTAGGTAGTGCGAGAGCAGGTTGTTGCTGGCCATACTACCTCCGTTGCTGGCTTCTCGCCCAGGGTTGTGAATTTTTGTAGGCCACATTGTCGTACTGAGCCACCAGAATTATCATATTTTCAGATTGACTATCGTACAACCTTAGGTAAAATCATATACTGTAGTCAGTAAATGACTTTATAATTTTAGTAAATAACTTGTAATTTACTTTAGTAAATAACTTGGTCATTTTACTCACCCCAGTTTTAATGTCGTAACATTGGATTTTCGATCTCGTATATTGAAAATAGACCCTAATTTACACATCTCGTATCATCGGATTCTCGTATATCGAATGCTCGTATAACGGGACCTCCCTGTATCAGATAAAATCAAATCATGAAATTCAATAATTGAACTAATTCTTTTTTCTGCAGCTCAACTTTTCTTGGGTCGATATGGACCGATGTTGACGTTTGACTCCGCCACTAACACTTGCATCTATCTTAGAAGCCCTAGCTAGGGTTGAATGTAAGAAATAAGCAGAGAATCTCAAAAAGTTTCGGGATTGGCATTAAGCTGCATTGCGTAAAGAATCCAAGTGTGTGCGTGCTATGCTTAAAACAATAAAAGAAAGAAACTTTGAAAAACGAATTGTTTTACAGGCTTGTCAATGGGATGTTGAAAGAAGTGCAAAGAAAGAGTCAACAAGCTGGTAGTGAGAGGAATGGTTTACAATGATCCAGAAGCACTAGCCAAAATTAAGAACCAATGTTTTCAGGAGGCTTTGACAAGGGGAAATGAATATATGGAGCATGCACACACAAACAGCAGCTTGCAGAGTAACCCCTACCCCTTCTTGGGACATGTGGTCATAGTAATCTTCATGTCCCGTCCAGTACCCAAAGTGTGAGTTGAATCCCCGATGTGTTGGGGTGAGCTCCTTAATAGCCATCCCAAGGTGCCACTTGCCCACCACATGCGTGGCAAAACCCAGCTTTTGAAGGTATTGTGGCAGAAGCTGCATCCCAAGAGGTATCCCATATGGCTGAGGCCCATATATAACATCATGACTTAGTCCTATAATATATATATCCTTGTTAGACATACAAGCGTATACCATATTTTTCGGTATAAGATTCACTTTTTTCCAGAAAAATGGGTCTCAGAACCAGCCTGTGTCCTATAAACCGTAGTTTAAAAGTTTCATGACTCTGCAATGTACCAAACCACTGTTTTCGCCCAAAAAGTGTGGAAACTAATAAAAATACCTAAAAAATGTTATGTGAACAATTGCCTTCATAGCACCAAAAATGAGAATTTATAGGTAAGTGAGATTGAACTTTTAGAGCTTATTTTCAGTGAATTCGGTGATGCGAAAGGTTCAAAAGTTATCATAAAGAATAAAGTGTTTTGACATAAATATGAAACAACCATACATCATTTCGTTATGGACTTCATGGATTTCATTATGGGTTATTATAATAATCATGAAGTACATACTACACTAAAGAATAATAAAAGATCATGCTGTTGCTGAAAAATAATATATGTATATGATTTGGAGAAAAAACTCCTCTGAAGATAGTCTTGAAAATATAGGTGCATCTTATTGTTAATATAAATAACCAATACAAATTACATTCATTATTATCATAACAATAATATTTTTTCAAACAAATGGCCTTCTAACTAGAGGAATGGTACACAACAAAAAACATAATGCTGACTTTTAGTTTTTCACAAGAAACAAGCTATAGAGAATGAATCCCACCCTCTGCCATCATCCCTTTGACTCACCTCCTAACACACACACGGTACATATATGGACTCATGGAGACATGGATTCCTACACCCTGCGTCTCACGGGCGGCTACATGGCTAACCACTCACTAAGATGAATTTATCTTTATTGACATCATTCATGTTTCTTTCCTTTCATGGGTAATTTGGCTAAAAAAAGAAATGAATTAAATACATGTCTACATTTTTTATGATACTACCCAATAGACAAATAACCTTAGAATAATTTCATCTGTAAAAATATTATAATTCTATTAGTATAATTAATGATATTTTGGTTGCTCTTACCTGTGTGTATTGGGTGCAGGCCAGTGAGCAGAGCACTTCTGGAAGGTGTACAGATGGGCTGCACATAGTAGTTCTTTAGGATAACCCCAGAGTATGCCAGGGCATCAATGTTTGGAGTGGGAATTTGAGTTGAACCGTGGAATCCAACATCATTGAAACCCTAAAAATAATATATATACGTATACAAAAATCATAATACAGTACATGAATCTAAAGTAAAGATGACAAGGACCAATATGTGAAAGTCCCATTTCACTTTCATTCATGACCACTTGAAGTTTGTACTCTAGCGACTCTCTTTTTACATTCAAACGCATGAAGACAGTCCTACCACAGTTAGGAAATGATAAAGATAAGCACTACATGCTGCTGCACATAGAAGATAATAATTTAAGGCCAAATTTGAGTTCTTGAGGCAACCTGATACTACCTTCTTAGAAATAGAAACCTTATAAAATCGAAGCTTCACAATAAAGCTCATTTATTTCAAGTCAGAATACTGAATGTCATCCCACATACAGACCAATACAACTTGAGCAAAAAATAACTGTCAGCTCTCTAAAGGCAAATGTGGATGTAATAAAACTAATTTTCAGGGAATCCAAAACACACACATAGTAATCTATAGATACATGTATGGTGTACCATGTAGTAAACAATGTAGATACCTCTTTATTTTCTTACAATAATGAAAACTGGGTATTATTCCAGTTTGACACCGAATTCACTTTGGTGGACAAAACTATTCTTTTCTGTTGACTTTTGATGTGTTTTGAATTAATCTGCTAACCGTTTCTGTCGCATATCATTTTTTTTTTTAAAGTTAGGTAAAGGTTAGGTGAGATATAGTTTCTGTTAGGTTCAATTTGTTTTTTAATCCTTTTTGTCACAAATCATTTCACACAATTAAAAAAAAAATTTAAATGACATGCAACAGAAACGGTTAGCAGATTATTTCAAAACACATCAAAATTAACCAGAAAAAAATTGTTGGTTATTCTGGATAAGTCGTCCACCAAAGTGAATTCGGTGTCAAACTGGAAATTTACCAAATAATGTTATCAAATTGATTTTCATATAGAATCTTTTGGCTTATTAGCTCACCAGGTCATCAGCAACAATGAGGATAATGTGGGGCCGCTGGTGCCGGGCAGCCACACACATGGTGAGCAGCAGCAGGCCGGCCACGGCAAGGCAGCCACCAGGGTAGCAGCTCTTCATGGTGGGGAGGCAACTGTACACAAGAGAGGGGGAAGTTGGCTGAATACTTGCTTGTTTTGACGGTAAATTTCCAGTTTGACACTGAATTCACTTTGGTGGACGAAACTATTTTTTTCTTTTGTGAGTTTTGCTGTGTTTTGAAGTCATCTGCTGAACATTTCTGTCGCAAATCACTATCTTTTATTTTTTTTGTTGTGCGTGACTTGCGACAAAAATTATTGAAAAACAAATTGAACCTAACCGAACTTAAACCTAACCTAACCTTTACCTAACCTAACCTAATTTATAACTAACCTAACCTTTACCTAATTTAAAAAATAAAAATAAAAATTTCATTTGAAACAGAAACGGTAAGCAGATGAATTCAAAACACATCAAAACTCACCAGAAAAAAATAGTTTCGTCCACCAAAGTGAATTCGGTGTCAAACTGGAATAATGCTGTTTTGACTAATCTTTTCATGAAGGACAGCTGAGGAAATATATATAATGGTTATTACAATTTGTCCCCCAACCTACCAGACAATAAGCCTTTCCAATCTTACATTATACCCAGTCATCGATGTAAAAATTTGTCAATATAAATTGCGGTCAGGCCTTTTTATACCACACTGCCTTTGCAAAGTCTGAGGTGCCTGAAAAATTATAAGTCCAAAGGCAAAGGCTAGGAGGTTAATACGCCAGGTTAGGTTAGAATGTTTAGTTTAGTTTAAAGTTTTCCCTAGATTGGGCCATTTTTTTTTTCTCCGCCACCCAAAATTCCCGACAGGTCCCCAAGTTTGTTGGGTAGAGGGGAAGATTTTAAGTAAAAGGGGCTGGAGTTCTTGTTGTGCAGTTTTACCGAAGTCCCTGGCAGTCAATGCTGCTAAGAAAGGTAATATGGAACTGTAAGTACGGCAGTCCAGCTGGAAATCCGGCATTTAAAAAGCACATCATTAGCCACCAAGAACAATCGGTCAATTTATAGTTTCACCCAACCAACGATTTTCTGATGCGCCTTATGCTTTTCTGGTGTGTTTTTATGTGGTTTGAATGAATCTGCTAACCGTTTCTGTCGCAATTTTTTTTTTTTTTTTTTTTTTTTTTCCCGTGACAAAAAAAAAAAAAAAAAATGAACCTAAACCAAACCTAACCTTTACCTATACCTAACCTTTTACCTTAAAAAAAAAAAAAAAAAAAAAAAAAAAAAAAAAAAAAAAAAAAAAAAAAAAAAAAAAAAAAAATAATAATTGCGACAGAAACGGTTAGCAGATTCATTCAAAACACATAAAAACGCACCAGAAAAACATAAGGCGCATCAGAAAATCGTTGGTTGGGTGAAACTATAAATTATCCGAACATTCGTATGGCTGGCTGTCAGTCTGTCACTGCCATTTCTTTACACAATCACAGCCAGATTACAACACCTCTAGCCGACTTTTTTCACACCTGTTGAGCCTACGTGCCATGTGAGCTATTGTTGCTAAGTGCTAACCAGGTGCGAATATAAGGTTTACTTCCCACCATTGTGTCTTGGTGTTGTTTGTCAAAAATGACAGGCTTTTTGGCTATCCCCTACCTACACAATTGGTCATTAAGCTACGTAGACACGCAAGCATTATGCACTTACTACCTTTCCCCAGAACGCGGACGCCTGTCGTTCTTACATCAAGATACCTGTTTCAGTTTTAGACATGACCAGGCTACCATAATCATTAATCATACCTTGGTACTTGGTTGTTTAGAGCAGCGACGACGATGAGTGATGCCGCTGTTGCGAAAATTTGTTTTTGCTTGAACTGAACTTGAGTTGGGACTTGGGAGTCACCCAGCGAGGAATCGGCGAGGATACCAAACAGTAGTTATTCACGATGGTAGATTTAAAAGCCCCGTCCACACTACCACTCACCACCGTCGGCGCTTCCCGTCGGCAAGCGCCGACGGTGGTGAGTGGTAGTGTGGACGGGGCTTTATTACAATCATGTTATTTTTTATTCCTATTTTCTGAGTTACGCAGAATTCGAATATTTCCTCCATTGTGGAATGGGCCCCAGACATAACTACGTCACGGTTTGTTTACATCGGTGCATTGTGGGGATAAGGCGGGGTCGCCGCGGGTGGACCTACGAAGGGAAAACTACGGCGATGGAAGAATTTCGAGTTATTTTGCGCGAAATTGATATTCCAGGTGCTATATTACTGTGCTCTGTTCTCGCTGAGAACACTATAGAGAAGACCTGAGGTAATGGCTGATGTGCAGAGGCTTCTAAACCAAGAAAACAGAGTCATAACAGCCTCGTCAAAAGTTAAGCAACTGGGTGGGCATTTTCGAAGGAGCTCTAAACTACACCCTCTTAGCGTCCTAAGACCGACTTAGTTATACCGGGCCAAGAAGATTACTAAGAAAGCATTTTCGGGCGTCATCTTAGCCTCGTGTAAGGGGACAGAAGGCCAACCCTTCTTAGTGCCACCTAACCAATCAGCGCGCGCGACACAAGTCTGTATTTGGCGGGAAATACGTATACCACGCCGAGTGCTTCCTCTCTCTCTCTCTCTCTCTCTCTCTTCTCTCTCTCTCTCTCTCTCTCTCTTCTCTCTCTCTCTCTCTCTCCTCTCCTCTCTCTCTCTTTTTCCCTTATCTCTCTTTCCCTGATCTCTCTTTCCCTTCTCTCTCTCTCTCTCTCTCTCTCTCTCTCTCTCTCTCTCGTCTCTCTCTCTCTCTCTCTCTCTCCTCTCTCTTCTCTCTCTCCTCTCTCTCTCTCTCTGCTCTCTCTCTCTCTCTCTCTCTTTCCCTTCTCTTCTCTCTCTCTCTCTCTCTCTCTCTCTCGCGCTTTCCCTTCTCTCTCTCTCTTCTCGCATCTCTCTCTCTCTCTCTCTCTCTCTCTCTCTCTCTCTCTCTCTCTCTCTCTCTCCTTTTTTTTCTTCTATTATTCTTCTCCCTCCTCTTCCTTCCCCCTTTTCATCCTCCATACACATATCATAGCCAGTATGTGATATTATCGTGAATAACGACACTTTTTTTCTGGTGTGTTTTGATATGTTTAGAATTAATCTGCTAACCGTTTCTGTCGCAAATCATATCTATTCCGCCCAGCCCACCCCTATATATATAGTATATATATACATAGTGTATTATACAGCCTAATATACTATATACAGTCTAAAATATATAATATATAACCAATAATATAACCATTGTTGTTTATGGTGACGGAGAAAATTGCGGGCTAAGACGACCCCAACCCTGCCTTAGTTTACACTCGCTGCACTGTCTTAGGCGGAGCGAACTTTGCTTCCGAAAATGTCCACCTAGCGCTAAGATGGTCTTAGTCCCCTAAGATGGTCTTAGTAGTGTTCCAAAATGCCGCCCCTGGTAGGTACGTAATGTGTCCCTATCACTTGCTTACTTCTTAATGAGACTCTGCTGTGACTGTTTTCCTGGTTTAGAAGCCTTTGCACATCAACCATCACCTCAGGTCTTCTCTATGTTGTCAGCGAGCACGGAAATACAGCACCTGGAATATCAATTTCGACCAAAACAACTCTAAAAATTTTCATCGTCGTAGTCTTCTCTTTGTAGGTTGTACATATTCATGGTTATGATAGTATTAAAATACCTTATTGATTGAGTTCCTTTTGTTGTCTTTCCTCATAACAAGTAGTGGTACATCATGGTTTAAGTGTTACTTGACGAGCCAATGAATACTATTGGTTACCGGTCATTTCGCCCACACGTCAATTCGCCCACAAGACATTTCGCCCACATGTAAGAGTCAATTCGCCCACTCTTAAGTCAATTCGCCCACACAATGGGTAATGTCACCGTGGTTATGCGACTTGTTTATGGATGGAGTAATAAGATAAATCAAAGCAAAGGTTGTTGATGTTGGTATAGACTCAAGAGTATGGTATCCGGTCATTTCGCCCACATGCCATTTCGCCACACCATTGAGTCATTTCGCCCACACTATGGAGTCTAGGAGCTAGGAGGCTAGGTTATATTTGTTTGTGTGTCGAGAACCCCCCAACCCCCGCTAGGAGGTTAGCTAGGTTAGTTTTGTTTAGGTTAGGTTAGGGTAGGTTGGATTTGGGTAGTTTAGGTTAGATATGGTTAGGTTAGGTTAGGTTAGATTTGGTTAGGTTAGGTTAGATTTGGTTAGGTTAGGTTATCGGTGGGTCAAGCCCCCTGCTAGGGTAGGTTAATTTTGGTTAGGTTAGGTTTATTTTGGTTAGGCAATTTTCTCTAGATATAAGGAAATTACCCTAGAGCTAGGGAATTTTACCCCCCCTACACAACTCTTTAATTACGTGTTTCTGACGCATAATTTGTTCCCCAACGAAAACCCGCATTCCCACGGTCCCCAAACTTGTTTGGGGGAAGTGGGAGAGTATGGGCTAAACACTAGAAATTTACCGTCATTTCGCCAAGGTTACTGGTGGTTCATTCCATTTCTGCCAGAGGAAGATATAGTTACATGACTCCATGACATGGATCGTGTGGGCGAATTGACTTTAGAGTGGGCGAATTGACTCTTACATGTGGGCGAATTGACTCTTACATGTGGGCGAAATGACCGGTAACCAAGAGTATTCATTGGCTCGTCAAGTAACACTTAAACCATGATGTACCACTACTTATTATGAGGAAAGACAACAAAAGGAACTCAATTAATAAGGTATTTTAATACTATCATAACCATGAATATGTACAACAACCTACAAAGAGAAGACTACGACGATGAAAATTTTTCGAGTTGTTTTGGGCGAAATTGATATTCCAGGTGCTATATTTCCGTGCTCGCTGACAACATAGAGAAGACCTGAGGTGATGGTTGATGTGCAAAGGCTTCTAAACCAGGAAAACAGTCACAGCAGAAGTTAGGTTAGGTTTATTTTGGTTAGGCAATTTTCTCTAGATATAAGGAAATTACCCTAGAGCTAGGGAATTTTACCCCCCCTACACAACTCTTTAATTACGTGTTTCTGACGCATAATTTGTTCCCCAACCGAAAACCCCGCATTCCCACCGGTCCCCAAACTTGTTTGGGGGAAGTGGGAGAGTATGGGCAAACACTAGAAATTTACCGTCATTTCGCCCAAGGTTACTGGTGGTTCATTCCATTTCTGCCAGAGGAAGATATAGTTACATGACTCCATGACATGGATCGTGTGGGCGAATTGACTTTAGAGTGGGCGAATTGACTCTTACATGTGGGCGAATTGACTCTTACATGTGGGCGAAATGACCGGTAACCAAGAGTATTCATTGGCTCGTCAAGTAACACTTAAACCATGATGTACCACTACTTATTATGAGGAAAGACAACAAAAGGAACTCAATTAATAAGGTATTTTAATACTATCATAACCATGAATATGTACAACCTACAAAGAGAAGACTACGACGATGAAAATTTTTCGAGTTGTTTTGGTCGAAATTGATATTCCAGGTGCTGTATTTCCGTGCTCGCTGACAACATAGAGAAGACCTGAGGTGATGGTTGATGTGCAAAGGCTTCTAAACCAGGAAAACAGTCACAGCAGAGTCTCATTAAGAAGTAAGCAAGTGGTAGGGACACATTACGTACCCACCAGTTGCTTCCCATTTGACGAGGCTCTGTTATGACTCTGTTTTCTTGGTTTAGAAGCCTCTGCACATCAGCCATTACCTCAGGTCTTCTTTATAGTGTTGTCAGCGAGAACAGAGCACAGTAATATAGCACCTGGAATATCAATTTCGCGCAAAATAACTCGAAATTCTTCCATCGCCGTACTTTTCCCTTCGTAGGTCCACCCGCGGCGACCCCGCCTTATCCCCACAATGCACCGATGTAAACAAACTGTGACGTAGTTATGGGTAGGGTCCATTTCAAGAGGATTTAATTAAACTCATTCACCTAGTTAAAATAACGAGCTATTTCCGAAATGGCATTGCAATGCCACTTCCTCACGATCGGTTTTTGCCGCGGCGGTTTTTTCACCGCGCGCTTGGATATATATATTGTGGTCTTATTAATTACTGCATGTCCGATATTCCAAATAATCGTATAGGTTAGTCGAGTATAGATTTCAAGAATGCTAAATAAAGGCCGATATCAAATAATTTTATCTGTAACGAAATTAGGAGGCGGGGGAGGGAGAGAGTGCCCCAGCTATGGGTGAAATAGTGGGCAGCCTGGGGTAATCCCTACAGGGGGTTCTGCGTCCCTGGCCACGGTGAGCAATAAGGCCAATCCCTGACATAGATTGGTTTGGGGGGGGTTTGCAACCCCTCCCTGTAAAAACTAAACTAGCCACAAACATGTTAAGAGGTAGAGGCCGGGGGCGCGGTAATCGCGCCCCCGATCCGGTTTTGCCGGGGGGCCCGACCATGCAGACCCCTCCTATGCCGACGCAGGGGAGGGGTCTGCCTATGACGAGTGTGGGGCAAAGCCCTCGGGAATCCCGCTCTCTAAATCAAGTGGTAGGGCATCCTAGCCCAACTTTTTCTTATGGGGGTGGCCGGGGCGGTGCAGAGGCGGCGCCTGCCCGTCGAATCACTCCTGGGATCAACCTGCGGAGGGTTCTTCGTGTGGGCTCGTGGAACGTTCTGAGCCTCTCAGACGATCATCGACTACCTCTCCTATCGGGCGAGCTCAGTAGGCTGAGGGTAGATATAGTGGGACTCTCTGAGACGAGGAGGCCTGGCAGTGGCGAGACTAGCAGTGGGGGTTACACCTACTACTGGTCCGGCATGAGCAATGGTCACCGTGTACGGGGAGTAGCTATAGGCATCTCTAGCAAACTGCAGCCGTCAGTTGTTGAGGTTACTCCGGTTGATAAGCGTATAATGCGGGTGAGGATGAAACACACTCTGGGTTTCATGTCTCTTATTGCAGTGTACGCTCCTACCGAGATGCGTAAAACTGAAGAGAAGGAGATGTTCTACGCCAAACTCGACTCTGTATTAGACCAGTGTCCTCATCGGGACACACTCATTGTCTTGGGCGACTTCAATGCTACTACTGGCACCGTGAGAGATGGCTATGAGTTATGTGTTGGTCCCCATGGCTCCGGTACCAGATACACCAACAGTTCTCTGCTTCTGAACTTTGCAAGGTCCAGAAGGTTGAGAATTGCAGGTTCTTGGTATCAGAGACCAGAGCTGCACCGCTGGACATGGTATAGTAATGCCGGAGAGGTAGCTAAGGAGATCGACCACATCCTCGTTAGCACTCGTTGGAGGATCCTCCAGAACTGCAGGGTTTACCGGAGTGCTGAGTTCTTTGGAACAGATCACAGACTTGTTATTGCTACACTTAAGCTTCATGTCAAGTCCAGAAGAATCTCAAGAGGTAACCATACTGTGTTTCATCTTGAGAAACTGAAGGACTTGACATGTGCTCATGAGTATGCGGTGGCAGTCTCGAATCGATTTGATGTGCTAGGTGCTCTCGGGGACCCTGTAGAACTGTGGGATACCTTCAAACGTGAAACTCTACAGGCTACCAAGGAGTGTATTGGGGAGCGCCCGAGGTCAAGGCGTGGTTTTGTCTCGACGGAGACGCTGGAGAAAATCGAGGAGAGTCGCGCTGCCAGGCTGGCTGGGAACCGGGACCAGCACAGGGCTCTGTCACGCCGGACTAGAACCCTCCTGAGGAGAGACAAGGAGAGGTATGTCAGGAGTCTCGCTGAGGATGTCGAGGGTCATTTGAACGCTAATGACCTCCGACCCGCCTACCGAGCCCTGAAGAAGCTCCGTTCCAAGTCTCCTTCTCGGGCGAGTGCTATTCGAACAGCAGATGGGCGCCTCGTGTCGGACATGGATGGGCAGATGGCTCGTTGGGCTGAGTACTTTGGGCAGTTGTTCACGGTGGACCCCCCAACTGAGCAGCTTCACACCACTGGGTTACAGGCAGTGGATGCCGATCCTCCATTGACGAAAGCGCACCCTCTCTTGACGAAGTCAGAGAGGCTGTAACAAAGTTGAGGGGTGGAAAGGCAGCTGGTGTTTGTAATATCAGTGCGGAGCTCCTCAAAGCTGGGGGTGAGGCCATGATCCACGGGTTGCATGCTGTCCTGACTGCCGTGTGGCAATCAGGTACCCCTTCCTCCTGACTGGAAAAGGGGGCTGGTCGTCCCTATCTGGAAAGGGAAAGGGGACCGTCAGGACTGCAACAATTACCGCGGTATTACACTGCTCAGCGTACCAGGCAAGGTGCTTGCCCATCTATTGCTGACACGGATTCGCAGCCATCTGGTGAAGCATCAGAGACCTCAGCAGTCTGGGTTCACGCCTGGTAAGTCAACAACGGACCGTATCCTAGCGCTTCGTGTCCTGGTGGAACGCCGACGTGAGTTTCGACAGGGATGCTTGCAGCCTATGTTGATCTCAAGAAGGCGTTTGACTCAGTGCATCGTGAGTCACTTGGGATCTTCTGCGACTTCGAGGGATTCCTGCAGGACTATTGGTTTGATAACTGGTCTGTATTCTGGGACTGAGAGTGCTGTGAAGTGTGGGGCAGGTGTATCCGGCTTCTTTCCTGTGAATACAGGAGTGCGGCAAGGGTGCGTCCTTGCCCCATCACTTTTCAACGCTTGTATGGACTGGGTATTGGACAAGGCTGTAGATCAAAGTGATTGTGGAGCATCCGTCGGCAACACCAAGATCACTGATCTTGTTTTTGCCGATGATGCAGTAATCTTTGCTGAGTCGCTGGAGGTCCTGGTGATGGCTCTCGAGGCGCTGCACGAGGAGGCAAAGCCTTTGGGACTTGAGATCTCCTGGCTCAAGACCAAGGTCCAGGTGTTTGGAGACTTACTAGATGAAGCAGTACAGTCTGTTCATGCGTGTGACGAGGACATTGAGATCTTGGAAAGTTTTACATACCTTGGTAGCGCAGTCCATAATGACGGCGGGTCACGTCAAGAAGTCTTACGGCGGATTGGCATAGCCCACGGTGCTATGGACTCGCTCAGCGGGAGTATTTGGCGTTGTCGGTACCTGTGCAGGAGGACAAAGATCCGGATCTTCAAATCGCTTGTGATCCCTGTCTTACTCTATGGTTGTGAGACATGGACACTAAATAGTGACTTGAAGAGACGAATCGATGCCTTTGGTAATAAGTGTCTTCGCAGAATCATGGGGTATCGCTGGGATTGTTACGTGTCAAATCAGCGATTGCACCGTGAGACTGAATCGAGACCTATTACCTGCATAGTCCGTCAGCGCCAACTTCGGCTATATGGGCATGTGGCACGCTACCCTGAAACCGATCCTTCTCATCGGGTTGTATCTGTAAGAGACAATCCGGCGTGGAGGAGGCCAAGGGGGCGCCCACAAGGCTCATGGCTGGGGCAAGTTGATGTTTCTTGTCGAGAGCTGCTTGGTATGGGAAAGGAGCCTGCATGGGGAACTCGCGCGTGGTGACCCCCGGGAGTGGCGTCGTAGGGTGGGTGAGGCGACGCGCCCCCCGGCGTATGCCCCAAATGATTGATTGAGGGAGAGAGGGAGAAGGAGAGAATAATAAGTGGCAAAGCGAATATCGTCGATCTCGATATCACTGGCCTTCAACACCAATAACAAGTGGCAAAGAATGCCACTCTGCATTCAGAATGCCACTCTGCATTCAAAGAATGAACTCTGCATGCATCACTCTCCACATGGAGAGTGATGCATGCAGAGTTATTGCAGACGGAGAGGAGGTGGTGGAATGGGATTACAGGGGCTACATTCAGAGAGGCTTACTTCCGGTCTGCACGACCTAGCGACTTCCAACAGCTGTTCTGGGCGACTTTTGGCATTCTGCAGGCACATTGATGACGTAGTTAAAGACGTTGAGCTGTCAAAATCACACAACTGCCTCCAGGCAGTTGTAGAGCACGCAATATACATAAAAATACTCATAAATAGAGTATATATATGATTGTTCTGACTCAAGAACTGAACAGGGCAAGTATACAAATGAAATTAGGCCATATTACAATGCCATCCGCTCGTGATGAGTTTGTTATGGGGGTGATGGGTCGAGTGGCGAATGTTGGCATCTCACCATGACTCACCACACCATACACCACCACGCACAGCTCCGCGAAACAGACAAGGTACATATAATATAATTATATTCCTTCTCCTTCTCCTTCTCTCCTAGCCTTTTCTTGTAGCAGTTGGTGGTAGTTGTGGTATTGGCAGCAGTGATAGTGGTAGTGGTGCAGCAGATTAAAATATAAACCGTGTAACACAACATTTCAGCGTGTTATTGGAGTGGTCTTCGTACCAAGACGATGCTTGGACGACAAAAACACGGCTTATATTTTATTACTGCTGCTTCTGCTGCTGCTATGCTGCTGCTGCTACTGCAACTGCTGCCGGCTGCTGTGGGAAGGGGTTGGGAGGAGAAGAGGGGGAGGAGAAGGAGAGGGAGAAGCTAGGAGGTGGAGGAGGAGGAGGAAGAAGAAGAAGAAGAAGTACCTTTTCTTATAGCAGTTGGTGGTGGTTGTAGTGGTGGCAGTGGTGATGGTAGTGGTGGTGGCAGCAGTAATAAAATATAAGCCGTGTACCAAACATTTCAGTAAGTGTTATTGGAGTGGTCTTCGTACTATATAAGACGATGCTTGGACGACAAAAACACCGCTTATATTTTATTGCTGCTGCTACTGCTACAACTGCTGCCGGCTGCTATAATAAAAGGTTAGGAGGAGGAAGAGGAGGAGGAGAAGCTAGGAGGTGGAGGAGGAGGAGGGAGAAGGGTGGAGCATTTTGGTGTGGATGATGAATTTTAGCGTATTTTCGCGACCGCTCTGGCCCGGTCTGGACTGGGCTAGTCCCGGGCGGTCACTGTTTTTGCGAGGCAGTCTAGAACGGTTCAGCCCAGTCCAGGCTGGTCCGACCCACATACCAGGACACCTTGGACCAGTGTGGGGAGAACTGGCGCATGCGCACTACAGTCAGCGGGGAAGGCGACCAGGAGCTTCTCGTGGTGCTGATAAGACATGAAACACCATGATGGCCGACCATAAGACTAAAGTATCACAGCCGTGGTAGTTGTAAAGTCTTCAGCACAGGTTAAAAGGCGGACGACAAAAAGGATATTGACAAGATGGACGCCTGCCGCCTCCACAGTTCAGTTCAGTACCGCCCACTCGATCCCCCAGCCAATAGGAACGACGAATGGGACGGGGCCAGTCTCGATGTATTTTCGCGACCATCAGTCCACCCTGACCCGGTCCGGACTGGACTGAACCAGGGCGGTGAACGTCACGAAAATGCGCTATTTGTTTATAAACACAGCTGAGAGCGTGGAAGCCTTGTGATTGGCTGAAACTTTTTGAGAAATACTATGTGATTCGCTGGCGAGGCTGTGACGTAATTGTACTCGCTCAGCCAATCAGCTATCGAAGCCCATAGTGACACCGTAGCGCCACTCCCATATCTCGTACCAGAATCCCCGCGACTTCCGGGTTGTACAAATAGAGGAAGTTAGTTAAGCTAAACACCGCGCCCTTTAACTCTTTCTGAATGTCTGCCCAGTACATTATACAATGACGTGGATCATTCTACGCCTACAGAAGGTCTTTTTATATGGCTTTGTGAGTAGCTAACTATCGCGAGCATAGGT
>JACEEZ010020231.1:487675-531103 GCA_016584305.1 Chionoecetes opilio
AAACAACATAACTATTAAAAATCAAATTAAGTTTTATTTATTCCAAGGTTTCGTGAAGCAGCGTCAATCGAGACACTGACCTGCCATTCACGTGTTATTAGATATGAGTTTACTTCGACTGTTTCACGTAATTGTATTGTTCAACCACATTCTCTGATATAATGAAGTCCAATATCTGGAATAACTACTTCTTGTAACAAAAAGGAACTGAATTACATGAAACGAGTAGGTTCGTATGAATGGGAAGATGTGTAGCCCTACTATGTGTGTGTGTGGTGAAGCTCCGTGAGGGAAAGTAATGGTCCTGAGACTTCTGACAGTGACTCAGGTTGTGGTGGTGTAGAATGATAAGTCTTGAGTTCAGTGAGAACAAGCAAACAAGCAACCCCTCTACGCGTCGGTCTCTGACCCAGAAGATGCCTCCGGAAGCAGGATGGCTTGGCAAAGCTTCACTCACACAACTTGCCCGACCAGCACGTACTGCTCAGGTGACGTCTGACAGAGGGGAAGCACCGCGCAGCGCACGCAAACAAAACATGTAGGAAAGATTTGGCATGGTAGGGAGGTAATAGGCGCCTCCTCCTTCCCATATAATAGCAGCACGTGGACCGTCGTGGAGGCCACCTGTGTTAGTGTACTCAGCTCCGCGGTGAACTGTGCTCGTGTCTGCTCAGGTGGTGCTTTCTTGGAGACTACAACTCGCCGTGTCGGTAAGTTCAAGGGACACTAAGGAGATACAGTCGTTTATAGTAGTTCCATCATAGTACCTATACAAAAGCAGCATAAGTTTCCCCCATAGAAGTATAGATGCCTGGAATGAACTACCGTAAAGGAAGAGGTGAAACTTGCAAGAAATGTGTGTCAATATAAGGAAAATGGATAAATATAGATACGGAGGCAGGACCACACACGAGTATAGTTCAGGCTCTGTATATGCTGCAACTAGATATATAAATGCAGAAAAAATCTTTAGAAACTGTCATATATAGCGCAAGTAATTGGTAATCGGGATCGAAATCAGATATAGGAAGAGGCGGTAGGGCCCCCCCGATCCCTCTGTCTGAAAACAATCATCTTCCTTCCTCGGACCTTAACATTCCACCAAACACTATTAGCACCGTTTAAGGTAAAGTAGTACAAGTAGCAGGCCTGTTAAAAATCGGGTTCATGGCAGTTTTCTCCATCATGATGCGCAAGGGGATTAACATCGATCCTAGGTTGATAACATGGCGACACCAAAAAGGTTCGTTTTCTTTTGTTGTGGGGTTGGAAAGCATTTTCGCTGCGTTTTAAAAAAAAATGGCTTTGTTTTTTCTCTAGCACGTATAGTTTTTGAAATATCGGCATTTAAATTTTAATAGGTTTTAAAATTTATATAGTATATATTTTTAAAAAAATCGAAAAAACCCCCCTACTTAAAATATTACCGAAATTAAATTCTGGTGGTGCCGCGCTTTTTGGACCAATGTCATATCGGGCAAAAAAATATTTAAAATTTTCAAATATCCGAAAATGTGCCACATCTGGAAATACCGAAAAATATCCAAAAATCACAGAAATTTTTGCATTTATATATATATATATATAATAAAATATATATTTTTATAAATTAAAATATATTATTATAATATATATAAAATATTTTGGAAAAAAACTTCGAGATTTTTTTTGAGAAAAGATGCGCTAGTTGAAGAACAGTCAGATCTGAGTTCTTCAAAAGAACAGTCAAGATTCAAATTGGTATTAAATAACAATGATAAAAAACATTACCTAACACACAAAAGTACCCACCCTGCTCCTGTACATCAAAGGTTTGCTTTTTCTTTTGTAGGAGCACCTTTTCACTTTTTAGGTCAGCAAAAATCCCCTGTTATGTTGGGACTGAATCGTCCGGGGTATGGGGTTTTCCCTGGTGGCAAGTCTGGTGGAAACTTTCCCCCCTGTCATCCCCCGCCCCAAAAGTTTGTTGGGAAGTAATCAAGTTGAAGGAAAAAGGGTTTTGAGTGACATCGAGCCCCAACGCTGGAAAATTTAAAACATTCTTTAAAATTTCCCTCATAATTCAGCTCAAAACATTCCCCTGGGTAGTTTTTTAAAACACCAAAAAACTCTCCAAGCAGCTTTTTCCAGGGCAGTTAGGCCTTTACAAAGTCTAATAATTAGTAGTGAAAATTTTGGGGCCTTGAAAACCCCTGCCTTTATTTTTGGCTTCGGATACGTGCTTAAAAAACTTTGAAAACAAATACAAAAACCAGCCCCTTTTTTGATCCATGGCCTTCACAAAATTTTTTCATAACCAAGATTCGATGCAAAGGAGGGAAGTACACCTTTTCACTGCAACAAGAGTTTGTCATCAGTTTAAACCCGCCAGGGAGTCTTTCGGGCGTGCTGGCCTTCCTTTTTTTTTGTAATGTGCGTCCCTTTAGACCCACAAACAAAAAAAAAATGTGCTTTGTAAAAATAACGGAGTCCCAGAAGCAAGGAGATTCCTTCAGGTCCCCCACAGATTCCACGATTTCTTCATATTTAAAAGCAGAAACAAAGCCCTTTTGTTTCAAAATTTTTTCATTTCTGGCCATGCGCAAATTTGGGAAATCGGAAGCTTTTCCTTTATGCAGAAGAACGGCCTTTAGCGGTTTTTTCCCGAATCTAGAACAGCCGCCACTCACCCCTTTTTAAGTGTGAATCACAAAGTGTTCCCGAGTGTGTAAAAATCAAAAACTGTAACAAGTTGGTTTATCTTGAAGAAGCTTGAAAGTTCTTTAGTCTAGGGCGAACGTGGGGATGAGAACTCCCTTTTTTGTAGCAAATTTCCCCCTTGAGACGAACCAAGACTTTAAAATTTTCCCTTGGGTAGATCTAGGTCCCTAGCAAGGATGTAGATTTTCCCGCTGTAATTTTGGGTCTCTGTTTCTGCCTTCTTTAAAGTTGATCCATGGGTTACCTCTTTCGAAACGATTAAATTTTAGCCTTTCAAATTGGAACTTTTTAAGGGAGACAGGGAAACCCGTGGCACAGGCTGATGGCAGAAGGTACGTCAGGGTACCGATTTTTTGCTCGCGTTTTTACGATTCCTTGATGTTATGAGGCAGAAGTAGCGTCATTAGTGACCTTTTGTTTTACGGGGCCCAAAAAATTGGAGCCGAAAAGCCAGCCTGATGGCCTTGCCACGCATCCATTTATTCAAGTGGTTTACACAGGGGTGCATGCTACTGAGGGGCCCACTTTTATTTGATCACCTATACGGGACTTGAAGTAATGAGATAAGCTGCTTTAACATTTTTTGAAGAGGGTTTTTTCAGATAACAGGGGAAAAAATTTCCCATAGTAACAAAAACGTCCGATGCATTCACACAGTTACGGCGCCCACACAGCCCCGGGAAAGGGACTAATACGGTAAACCAAAATAAAATTAGGACTCCACTAAATTTAAACAATCATATCTGCAAAAAAATAAAAGTTTAAGCTATGTCAAGCTGTCTCAGTAGATAAAAAAGTACTACACAGCCCGCTAACCCCCGCAATAGCAGCGCGCACACCCTCCCCGCTCCTGCACAAACCCCCATGACTCAAAAAACACGCACTGCCCTAAAAAAGGCTTTAGGAAAAAAAAAGATTAAGAGTTTAAATGAAAACATTGGTAAACCTATTGCTGTGTTTACCCCTTTTTTTCATGAATTTCGGTTTGGGCTCAAAAACGGGCGTGTAGAGTTAATGAAACAGCTTTGAGTTCAGCGGGCAATTACCCTTAAACCTTCTTTTGTCCCGAAATACTTTGATTTTTTTTTGTCGACCAGTGTAATTCATGTCATGTAACTACTATAGCAACAGTCTGAGGTCATAGTGTAATAGAACATGGTAGGCAAGCCAGAAATCATCATATTTTTATCAGTCTGCACTGGAAATAATGGCGAGGCGTTAGGAATAGTTTTGAAAAGGATTAAGGAACCCTGCCATACTTGAGTCACCTCAAAGATACGAGAGGAAATTTATTTGCCTGAAAACCGTAAAGATTCATCTCATCCACGGATTCCTGGGTTGTTATCTCGAGGACAATGTCACGGTGGCTAATTTGCTGCAAGGATGCGCCCGACTGAAGCGGTTGTATTGTGGGTTTGGAGACATGGAGCTTCCGTACTTCCGCCTGTATTATATTATGTATTACCACCAGTAAGACTAGGTGACTCTGCATGATTTTCCATTGAAGGAACAACAACAACAAGGAACATTGAAGGTTCAGTTACTTAATTAATAAGAGAGAATCAACACTTCATCTCATCTTCCTTCAACTCTCCCTTCTTCCTTCCTTCAACTCTCATCTCATCTTCCTCTGAAGGTCACGACAACAATTAGGCGAAAAAAAAGAAGTATATCCCTGGTAAACTGAGTCCTTTTTCTTCATACATCCTGCACTGCTTGACATAGCCTTAAACCATGATGTAAGGATGTTTGTTATCCATGATGAAGTATGTTGTTGGGCAACAAATATGACAAATATGTTGTTGGTCACCATGCAAGAATCATGACTGAACAGAACGCTTGGCATGCATGGAGGAGTGAAGGTCATAACGTGAGATTTGTATTGCTAACATGTCATAACGTGAGATTTGTATTGCTAACATGTCATAACGTGAGATTTGTATTGCTAACATGTCATAACGTGAGATTTGTATTGCTAACATGTCATAACGTGAGATTTGTATTGCTAACACGTCATAACGTGAGCTTTGTATTGCTAACATGTGTCCACCTCAACACGCCATGATATTGTCATGTAAATTCCATCCTTTAATCCTATATTTCTCCATAGAATTTCAGTCATGAGGAGAGTGAGCGGAATGGCGCGATGGCAGGTGTTCCTCATGCTGGTGCTGACGACGGCGGTGACGGGGAGCGTCTACAGGCTGAGGGAAGGTGAGGCCTTGCATTGTCACTTGAGTACGCCAACTGTCATATCTTTATCTACATTAAATGCAGTCTTAGTTTATGCTTCAACTGATATCAACATGTCAGCACACTGTACTGACTAGTAGGTATCCTCTCTCATCTACCTTGTCCACACCCCTCACCCACAGGACACGAACCTTTCATCTACAAGAACTTTGTCAGCCGCAACCCGCAGATCTTCCCCTTCGAGACCCTCTCAGTAAGTCCTCTGGTTACAGTCCTAAGTGGAAGTCATTTCATAAGAGACATGACATACTATATGAATTATAAATCCCACCAGCATCAGCATCACCTTGTGACATCAGGAATAAAATCAAAGTAAAGCCTGATGAAGTTGTTAAGGCCTCCCCAGCGAACCCTGGGACACTCGTGTTTAAAGTTTTTCCTAAATGTGTTTACTTATAATATAGCTTTCCATCAATGTGCATCTTTTAATTATAGTTTTTGATTATGTTTGCAGGCACGCACTTCCGCGCCCGACGAGAGGGGGATGCTATTAGGGCTGTGCAAGGAGGACCACCAAGTGGTGATGAGAAGGCTGCCTGTCACCTCCCCGCTGTCAACTGCCCAGAGTAACACCACAGAGAACAATGTCCAAAATGTATGTATAGAATAACTATTTCGCACTTGTTTCGCCTTTCCCTCACTTCATTCCTTGACCCGCTTTCGTACTCGTATGTTGGTAGCATTTAATCTGAGGGATAAGTTTCATGTTTTATTTTCGGTGCACCTGAACCGATAAACAACGGGTAAACGTAAACATAATAAGAGAGTAGTGAACATTGAAATTCACTAATCCCTATCACAGTAATATTGGATTTTTTTTGTTTTTTTTTGTTTTGACTCATCCTCCAGAGTTTTTGTCAAGGAAAGACTTGAGCGACAAGTGATTCAGCCCATCTGTTTTTCAACGACAGGAGACTCATGACTCCCACTGTTACAAAAACCGCATAGAGATGATAATTGATTTCCCATTTCCATAACCACCTGTCAATAACTGGTCAGTGGTGTTAATATGTTTGGGTAGTGTTTGGGAAGGCTCCTACTTCATAACTCATTCAAAATAAAGCCTTTAGAGCAAAGTCCCATTAGCAGTGGGCGTACCGGGGGGGGGGGGGGGGGGGCATGCGGCCATGGCCTCCCCTTTTGCAGAAGAAAAAAAAATATATATATATATAGATAGATATAGATAATTATATAATGATATAGATAATTTAAAAAAAATTATATATATACATATAAATTATAATTTTTTTTTTATTGTTATTTTTTTATATATTTTAAAAAAAAAAAAAATTTATTTTTTATTTAATTTTAGATTATTTTATTTTAATTTTTTCTATATTTTTTTATTTCTATATTTTTATATTTTTTATTTTTTATTATATTTTTATTTATATTTTTTTATTTTATATTTTTTTTTATTTAGATTTTATATTTTTTGATTTTTTATATTTTTTGATTTATATATATATATATATATATATATATATATAAAATATATATATATATTATATATATATATATATATATTATATATATTATATATTATATATATATATTATATATATATATATATATATATATATTATATATTTTTATATATATCTATCATCTATATATTATATATTATATATATATCTATATTTATCTTATCATATATATATATTATATATCATATATCAATATATATAATATCATATATAATATATATATATATATATACATGTTATATATATATAGATAAATATAGATAAATATCCTATAACTTTTTTTATTTTTCTTCTATCTTTTTTATTTTATAATGTATATTTTGGCCCCCCCCTCTTTCAATTTTCTGGGTACGCCACTGCCCATCAGTATGCAGCTAATAATTGCGTGCGTTACAGACATTAGAAAACATGGTGGAGGTAATGGAGATGGAGAAAGATAAGGGGAAATCCAAAGACCAGATGTTGCCTGCTTTGAAGAAGATGGTTGCCACTGTTAATTCCACCATGGAGCTGCAGACCAGGATGGCACCTCAGACTTCTAACCAGACGCTCATCAGACTTCAAGACACTGTACTGAAGTTCCTCGCCATCAGTGGCATAGAAGCCCTGTTACCCCTTGACTGTGGCAAGGTCAGTGGTGTCTCCCTTGTGTTGTCCTCTCCGATAAAAGTGATGTTGCTTCAGGAGCAAGAATAATTGCACATGCAGTCATTGTAGGTGGATGAAAGCCTCTTAGTTTATGGAAGCGCAGATTTAGTACTAAAGTATATCATAATGCACTCATTTGTGTATGTCTTCCACTTCCATGCATATCTGAAGTTGTAGATTTAATATTTTCAGCTATTCCAACCCACCCTTTTCTTATGTGTGGGCTGCTGACTTTTATACGATATTCTCCGTGTCCTCCATGATATATTCAACACTTCTTGATAAAATGACAAAGTTCCAGTGCACCAGTATGCAACAAACACTTCATCTTGAATTTTGGTATCAAACTGCTTTGCTAATTATCAGATTGTCTCGTTTTCCTCCAGAAAGTATTCCATGACCTGCTTCCAAATTAGGAACCTCTGTATGTACTAGACATACAAGTTGCTCCATGTGCATCATGCACATTGATTGCTCCTAAAAGATATTATGATGCACAATTTCCAGAATATTCAATTTGGTTAAAACTGCTTGTTTCCAGCATCCCACGAAGCCTGCGGACCCGCTGCCCGGCCGCGGCAACTACCCGTGGGTGGCGGCGCTGGGCTCTCATGAGGACGGCCGGTTCCATTACCGCTGCACTGGTGTTCTGATCACGCAGCACCACATCCTCGCTGATGCTGACTGTGTTTCTTCGCCCAACATGTGAGTGACTGACATATAAGTAGATAGTTATGTCCACTCATTGTGCACCACATGAACTAGATAGGGTTGGACCAAGGTGTTCATGATGGTATGCCCGAGTTTTTTTCTTTTTGAATAAAATCAACTTATTCATAATCTACTCCACATGCAGACTTCTCTTTCAGCCAATGTTATAACCTGCCCTCACACTCCTCCCTCAGTAACGTGGTGATGATGAATGTGTCCGACGCGCCAGGCCCCGGCGCGGTTGTCAATTTTGTCGCGGGACGGAGGGTTCACCCCAGCATCAGGGATAACGAAGATCTCTTATCTGGCAACAACATTGGAATTTTGGAGTTGGCTTTGCCCTATGAATTCAGTGGTGAGTCAATCTTGTGCAAGGCTGTGAAGACTAACCATTCCCATAACACGATCCTTTAGCTGGGTGTATGCATTATGCTTAGCATACTAGATCCTTGGGAAGACTGACAGTTAATGATCGTGAGAGGAAACATGAATTTTGTTCCTACATAAGATCTGTGTAAAAAGTGGAGGGAGGCAGGGTTATTTTCATTGATTCTACGATTTTTCGGTTGCCATCTTGTTATAAGTTTTCACACTAATTTATCTGATCATCCATATAAGCCTGGAGTCACCCGAGGGGGCACCAGCTAAAAATGTGGGGCATGTGCCGTGTTGTGCATGTAATATGGCACAACACACTAGATACTATATTATTTCCTATCCACATTACCTGCAGCACTTGACTTGCCTGCTCTAGTGTAATTGTTCACCTGAATTTTTTAGGAACTAAGTACAGTATATAATATAGCATGTCGGCTAATACTCTATACATATCACATTGGAATATCATGGGAGATTATTCTAACTAATTAACACGTTATTTTTTTCCCATGTGCAGTAATTTAAACTAGCCTCCAGCTGTTATTCTAAGTATAAAATCCTGTTCCCAAGATAGATTAAACAACCTTACAATCTCTTCACCAAATTTGCAGCAACTTCCAAAAGTAGGTAATTATATTACAAATCCATCCATTCCATAGCACGTTTCATTCAATTTGACTTTGACCTCAATTATTCATTGTCTCCAGTACCTCTTCGTACACGTTATTAATGTGTAGTTGATCTAGTATAAACATTCTGCTGTTAATTTACATCTCAGTTGTTCACTGTTCAATGTGAATTGTCATCCTACAGATTATATTCAGCCAATATGTCTGGCTGGGCAGTTTGATGAACCTGATCCCAACGAGACAAGTGAAGTGACCATCATCGGCTACCAAGTTACTGATCGTAAGTTTATTACACTTAATACCACATTTATTTAAGGTTCAAGGCAGGATTGGTAAACAAAGAACAGTATAACGTGATGGCGAGGACAGTGAAGAAATTAACTCGAGTTGCTAAGAACAATTATGAGATTAAAGTAGCAGAACAGGCGAAAGGGGACCCAATGGGGTTCTATCAGGTTTATAAAACAAAGACAAGGGAATTAGTTGGGCCATTAAGGTCAGGACAGGGTGAGGTCTTAAATATGGATGAGGATATGTGTAGGAGTCTAAATTATTATTTCTTAAGTGTTTTTACGGAGGAGGATACACAGACGATACCTGATAGTGAACAGATGTTCAAAGGAAGCGATGAGGAGAAACTCAAAGATATTGTGATAACTAGGGAAATGGTGGAGGAGGGTATAAAAAAATTAAAACATTTAAATCACCAGGACCAGATGAAGTGTATCCCAGGGTATTAAAGGAATGCAAGGAGGTTGTTAGTGAGTCGTTAGTGCACATTTTTAGGAAATCGGTTGAGATAGGCGATGTGCCATTATTGTGGAGGAAAGGAAATGTTGTTCCCATATTTAAGAAGGGAGACAGAGGACTAATGTCAAATTATCGACCCGTAAGTCTAACATCAGTGGTGGGTAAATTATTGGAATCTATTATTGCAAAAAACATTAGAGAGCACTTAGATAAACATAGTTTGATCAATGATTCACAACATGGATTCACCAAGGGTAGGTCATGTCTCACCAATTTATTGAGTTTTTATAGGAAAGTTTATGAGACGGCAGATAATGATAAGGATTATGATATAATATATCTGGACTTTAGTAAGGCATTTGACAAAGTACCACACGAGCGACTCTTAAATAAGGTTAGGGCTCATGGTATAGATGGGAAGGTTCTTCATTGGATCAGAGCTTGGCTAAGTAATAGGCAACAAAGGGTTACAATTAATGGTTCCAAATCTGAATGGGGACTGGTGACAAGTGGAGTTCCACAAGGGTCTGTTTTGGGCCCATTACTATTTTTTATTTACATCAACGACTTGGATAGTGGGATTAGCAGTGATATCAGCAAGTTTGCTGATGATACTAAGTTAGGTAGGATTATTGGATCACAGTCTGACGTAAACATATTGCAGGGAGACTTAGATAAACTTAACGAGTGGGCAGTCAGATGGCAGATGGAATTTAATATTGATAAATGTAGCGTTATGAATGTTGGTAGAAAAAACCCTGGTAATAGATACACCATAAGCAATGTATCGCTGAAAAGATCAGAAGGTGAAAAAGATCTTGGAGTGAGGGTGAGCCCAGACCTCCGACCTAGGAAACAATGTATTGAGGCCAGAAATAGAGCTAATAGAGTATTAGAATTCATTACCAGAAGTGTTAAAAGTAGAAGTGCGGAAGTTATTCTAAAGCTTTATCTGGCTCTAGTCAGGCCTCACCTAGACTATGCAGTTCAGTTTTGGTCTCCATATTACAGGATGGATATAGTGTTGTTAGAAAAAGTGCAGAGAAGGATGACCAAAATGATACAAGGGATGCGTAACTTTAGTTATGAGAGGAGATTGAAGTTATTAAAATTACACTCACTCGAGAGACGCAGAGTAAGGGGCGATCTGATAGAAGTTTTTAAGTGGATAAAGGGATTTAATAAAGGAGAGGTAGGAAAAGTTCTTACGGTTTTAACCAGGGTAGAACAAGAAGTAACGGATTCAAGCTGGAAAAGCGTAGATTTAGAAAGGAAATAGGGAAAAACTGGTTCACAAATAGGGTGGTGAATGAATGGAATGGTCTCAGTAGACAGGTAGTTAGTGCTGAGTCATTGGGGAGCTTTAAAGGGGAGCTGGATAGGTTCATGGATGGGGATGAAAGGTGGATGTAGGTAGTGTTAGGTGACAGGAACTACCACGTGTAGGCCTCGCAGCCTCTTGTAGCTTCCTTATTTTCTTATGTTCATCTTTTTTTTTTTTTTTTATTCTCCCCTTGTTTAGAATTCCTCTCCTGCAAATTACATTCCCTAGCTCAGTACCATGTCTTACCTATTTTCTTACTTTTTATCAGTATATCTTTGAAATACATTTACTATATTTGTTACTGCATTACCCAGTTCTCAAAACTGTGATGCTTGTATTTGTGTCATTTCACATCTCTATTGCTATGTGGCTGTTAGGCCCAACAATTGATTACATTAGTATTCTGTTCAGTTTCATTATTACTACTTGCACTCTACAGTTCCCTCAGGACGAGTGGCAGGTCTATACAACTGGCCAAAGTCTCCTACATTGGGTTCTGCAACTTGCTATATAGCCATAAAGCAGCTGAAGGCAAATAACCCAGAAACAAAAACTACTTTGGAAGACATCCTCACCAAGAAGCATCTTTGTGTTGACAGAAACTTTGAGCTGGTAAGTGCACTGCAGTAAAAAAAAAAAAAAAAAAATTACCATCATTACACAGAGCCTGTAGATCTACTATAACTCCTATGCAGTAATCCTGTGATTTACGATTATAATGAAATTGCTTATCTTGAGAGACTATGTTGTAGATTTATTACGTAGATGTATTTAACAAGAAAATTACGCAATGAGCTAACCTTTCTTCAACTTTTATTCCAGGTAGGAAAATCTGTTATTCTAAGAGTGGATGAGAACACAGGGCGAGTGAGGGTGGTGGGGCTCGGTGGAGTGGCCAATGCCGCCAAGACTAACCCCATCGCCTACACCCTCGTCCAGCCTCACCGCTTTTGGGTGGAGCTTGTCTTAAAGAAGTTCAGAGACAACACTGCACCACGGATATCTAATATACCTCCACCAGATTCAGAGCCTTAGTTAATCTTTAACTTTTCTAATAACCTTTAGTGTTTTTATCCCTACCTTCATATTGACAGTACTCTTTGTACAGTTCTTGCCTCATATTTATTAAGTTAAATTCACAAAGATATTTGTGCATTTGGTATGGTGATACTTGCTCTACATGTTTATATTTTACCCTCTAAGGTCCTTGACTTTGATTTTAGATTTGTATTTGATTGAATAAAAGAAAAGAAAACCTGTTTGTATTTTAAAGTTCACAGACTTTGTGACATGAAGCAATTTCTGAAGTCTCATTCAGTCTGGGAAGCAGCCACAACAGCTATCTCAATCTACATACACACTTATGCTGATTTCTGGTCCAATGTATCTTTTCACCATTTCTCGCCATTAATTAATTAAACATACTCCTTCATTCTTATTTGCAGATATGTACTTTAAACTTGTTCCATACAGTATGCCTTTCCCTGTACACACATCTCCCTCCCTTTCAGTTTCCTATTTCTGACAACTTCCTTTCAATACACTGATCAATCACTGAGCTTCACACGCACTTTTCGGTGATCATTACTGGCAATTCCGATGGTCTTGTCTATAAACATTTATTTCCTCTTCAGTTTCCACCTTATCCTATATTAATTCCTTCCTTGCTGCATACTGTTGTTCAAGCAAATGCTTAGCTTTATACTTTTCCAGTATGACTGATCAACCATTTCAGTTGAATAAGATTTCTGAAGTTCCTTCATGAACTGTTTTAAGTTAAGACAATGGTACTTGATTTACATATTGGTTTTATTAAGAAGTACACAAAGAAGCAAGAAAAATTCAACAATAACAGGAAATAATGCTAATCACCGAGAAATAGTAATCACACCAAGGAATGTTGGAAGTTTCTCATATGAACACAGCTACATTGACATCCAACACAAAACAAATACAGTACTTCAATTAACCTTCGAATAACATTTAATGCCTATTTCGTATAAAAAATAAAACTGGCAAAAAATACCAAATAGCGAGATTCATGTTACATCATGCTTACTGTTTATACCTAGTCATGAAATCGGGAATCTTTGATCATCAGTATCTTTGACACTGCCCTCCTCTGTGGAGAGTCCATCGCATTGCAAATTATGTTCATACATAATTCCTAGTTTCATGCCAAACAACACTTCTTCCTATCATACTATCCCACGCTCTTTGCTCACACTAAAAGAAGCTCCTGCCTCTCATATGTACCTCAAATTTTTGTAAAGATCTTGTTTTGTAAATTTTTCTCACTATCTCAATTTTCCCATCCATCTAGAACAGTGTTAGGCGCCTTGGGAGATATTACACACACATTCTTGACAGGTGGGATAAAAAAAAAATTCTTTGCATCTATTATTGGAAATCCAATCTTTGCATAGGTGTCAATAATTACGGTACTGTTTGTTCCCTTTGGAAAAACATGAAGCATTCGATGCCTCAACATCACACCTGAATCACAAAGCACAAAATAATTATGTAAGAGCTTCTATTACTTAAGTTTTCCTAGTAAAAAAAAAAGATTAAGTACTTATTATATCGTACCATTTGTATGAAATATAACACTATCAAGGTAGAAAAGTAATGTTGTAGGCAACAAAAAAGTATATAAGTTTGCTCTAGTCTACCAAGACCTACACCAAGCAGGTAGAACAACGTCTGAGTCTTTGGGAAAGTTCAAGACATTATAAATATAAATCTTAACTATTATAAATCACATCCAAGATTCCTGGATTCACAACCTTAGCTGCATGTTGTCACTCAAGAATAATACCACAAATAATTAATTATCACTCTATGGAACATAATTGATTCATGGATTGAGCTAAGCATCTCTTGCATGACCCCAAATGTTATGAATGAGTATTCTCAGCATTGTTTTGAATAAATGTAATATTGCACTTCAATTTGTTGATAGCCAAGCTTTAGATTAGAAAAAGCAATGCAGCTGTATCTTATTAAAAAAAATATTACCAACTATTCTGAGATCTGTAATTCCATTTTGTTGTCCATGAATTAAAAAAAATTACCTTCATGGCTATGTTTTTTTCTTCATCATTACTTTCCATGAGTTCTTCAACATCTACCAAACACTCACTACTGTTTTCCCGCGGCCAAAAATACTGATGTACTGCTACTCTCCTTGGCTACCAACCTCCTTGTGACAGTCTATGATTACCTGCAAACATACCAAGCAAAAACACATTAATCATCTGCGATAAGGATCCACCTACTGAGTCACAAAACCACCAAAAATCTCTCTTCCTTATAAACATGTCTTATCTCCAAAAGTAATTATTTGCGACGAAAGCTTATAGAGAGAATGTTTCTTAGAATCCAATAAGATAATCATGTAGGGATTATTCTGGTCCTAGTGTAAAATATTACCCAATAGAAGTAACGGTGCTTTACCTTGACTGTCAACACTTCCTTCCTGCCTCATCGTCTCTTCTTTTTGTCCTGTTTGCGGCGGTGGTGCTGGTTGTGGCCGCGGTGGGGCGGGGAGGTGTGGGGTGACCCGTGCTCCGACCCGTCGTCATCACTGGAGTCCCCATCCTGTAAGCAGCGACATAGAATTACGATTACGTTTGTAAGCTTCACAAAAGTGTTCCTAATGCAGTGCTTGGAGAAAAGAACACAAAGGAGACAATGAATTAGGATGTTAGTATGGTTTATGGAACTGTCGCCGATGGGAATTCTCGCCGAAACATCAACCGAGAACTCTCGCCGACGTGGAAATTGGCACCTAACTTAACCTAACTAATCAAGCTAATGCTGGTATTTCATCCCTGAATGCAGAAACACGGGCGAAACCTGATTAAATATATATATTGGGTCCTGTAATATCAATAATTGAAACACTCGCCGACGGCGGCGAGAGTTCCGATCGGCGACAGTTCCAGGTACCAAATAGCCAAGGGAAGAGTTGACAAGTCTATTAACTATGGAGATTAAGTTGAAGAGGGCATATGAAGCGATATTAAGCGACAAAGGTCACAAGAAAAAGAAGTCTGCCGTATCTTAAGACTGTCACAACGGAATACGCCCGCCGTGCGCTGTATCTCTAGCCGCCTATGGGCATGAACCCGTATGTCGTCCACTGAAGTTAAATATGAAGTTATTTTGAAAGGCGTGATCTATGCGTTCCAAGTACAGTAAAACAAAGTAAGTTAGTAAAGTAAAACAAGTAAAAAAAAATCCAGTAATGGTGGCGGGTATGATGTGTGTCTTGCCGCCAACTTACCCTCCTGTCATCCCTGCTGGGCACGAACATGACAGCTCCGATGCACACCAGCTGGAAGATCGCCCCGAGGAATAGGCCATACTTCAACACCTCGTCAAATATATCACTATCTGCCAAGGAGGGATCTATCGCCATTTTGCTGCGAGTGCGGAATCGCCGATGTCTCTGTTCGAGTCTGTTGTAAACAATAACGGGCCCGGATTCCAACTACTCTATTTCTTAAGATTTATACGCCACAATGTCACAATCTGAAGCTTCACAGATTATATTACATGCATTGGTTGTAATTACATTTTATTTTGATCAGAAATGAGGTAGTATATCTTTGTTAAAAACTAGGGTAAATATTGAGCGGCACAGCAGCGGCCTCTGACAACTACATTTGTTTACACACAAGGCGGCTTCGTCCTCGTCCTCCACAGCTGAGAGACTGAAGAGAGACCACGAGATATATATTACCATGCTGACAGTCCCCGGTAAGTCTCCCTCTCTCTCTCATTTGTCTGACTAATATTGTAGAATTTACCTCATTTATAGGTTGCTCATTTGGCCGGCTCATTTCAGTGGTTTAGGTTGGTTGTTTATGTGACTTATTTCAATGGTTTAGTTTGTTTCATTGTCTATTTCAATTATTATGATGTCCTCACCAGTCCTTCGAGGGGTCTATGCAACATCTGTCCTATGCTAGATTATGTTTACAAGCTTGCTTCATGAGACAAGTACATTATGGACTCATTCATCACTCCAAATCTTGTCCTGCCACCACGACTAAAATTATATATAGACTAGTACATATGTATAAGTATAACTATAGATTTGATATGGTAAAATAAACGGTTTGTTGGCTTTCACTCCTTATTCAGTTTAATTATGCATATACGGCTGTGAGGCAAGAGCTGAGATTACTACTAAAACTAACACTTATCATAACGTATTTGTATTACCTAAATGTCTATCAGAGTCGGCACTTAAAATTACAAGCCAATATCCCCCCCCCCCCCCTTTATATCTATATCTACCTAGTACGGTAATATGGTTAACCTGGACAATAATCTCATTCGTTACAGGAACAATGAGGTGGCATGTCAGGTGGCAGGGGCTCTTAGCTGCTTCAGTGACAAAGAATTTCTCCAGCAGGTAACTTAACAATGGAAAATACTTGCTTGATTACTAAATATATACACCACTAAAATGTCTGAGATTTGTTGTCATACATTCAAGAATGTTCTGTATATTGTCAAATGTTTATAATTGGTACTTATCATATACATTTGGGTCCATATATACGTATAACCATAACCTGTTCCAGAGCCCTGTTTGTTAACCGAAGTGTTCGTTTTGTGAGTTATATCAATCTGGTTGTTTTTAGCTGAAAATATTATGAAAAACATTATTACAGTCACTCTCAAGCATGCACTGATTGATTGCTTTTTGTTGTTCGAATTTCAGCTCGTTATAAATTTTATTTTACTCCGAAAAACCGTTCATTATTCAATTTGTTCGTATAGCAAACATTTTGTATATAGGGACCCCTGTGTATGTGATGGTGAATGAATGGTATGCAGGACAAGTGTTAAGCTCTTTTGTGAAGGTATGCATATAAGTAGTAATGAAGTGCTGACCATGGCACATTGCTTCATATTAATTCCCTGGACTTTTAACTAACCCATAAAAACTATCAACAGATCAGCAAGTCAGGTAAAGGGAGGCTTGACGCTTCAGCCCAAGACCGACAAAGAGAGGGCTAAGAAAATCAGATCTGTTGGAAGGTGAGTATAAGAGTGCCGTCTTGCACATGGTGACTCTGTATGCCATTGAGGTGAGATAGCGACCTTGAAGGCTTTAAGAATAACTTTCCATATGTAATAAGTGTTAATAAGAAGTATTAACTGAAATGCACTTTACATTTGTACAACTTCAGACCATAAGTGATAATGCATCATGCTCCATTAATTATCACAGTTTCAAGACAAGCATGGGAGCGTGTGGACCTCTCATTGACGGGGCAGACTACACCTTCCTAGATGGCCGACCCACGCCCCTCAGGATAAACCAGATGAGAAGGGCCAAGGAACAGCGCGAGGCAGCTGTAAGTCATACTCACATTATTTTGCATCATATCAGTCCCTTTGGTGTAGCGTACGGAGATTCTTAAGGTAGTCACCAACTTGACTCTGGGAAAATTAAATGAAAATATAAGTGGGATGACATTAGCTGCTTAGAGTCTATTAGCCTGTTGCTTGCTTGATGACAATATATATGTGGAGGGTTGATTTTTTTTTTCGGCCACAGGATTTAACCTTTTACTGCAGTTTCTTTGATACTGATGAAGTTTATTTTTGCTCAGGCCAAGGTGGTGCAGTTGATGAAAGAGACACAATTTGCCATTCAGCGGGAAAAACAGACACAGCAAGAGAAGGAGGCGGTAAAGCAGCAGTACTTACAGACCAAACTTAAGGCCAAGGGTCACAAATTGTTAGAGAAACAAGAAAAATAATCTTGTACAATTATATGATCACCCAGTTGCTTCTTGTACAGGTAGTGTAAATAATGTTCATGCAATATTTATAAAATATTTACAAAACAAATATTGGATTGTGTCTCCTCTGCAGGTTCTGTTCATTGAGCAGAAAATAGATACAGAACTGAAGTTTGTAACTTCATTTGCTACTAGGAGTGGAATGCTAGCACTATGCATTCTTATTGTGTGCAGTCTTACAAAAGCGGAAGACCAACGGCAGACTATATCTATACAGTAAGATTGTATTATAAGAGATTTTGATTCATGAAAATCCAATGTTACAACAAATTCATTTGCATTTTTGACAAATTGATTTGTCATCAGGGGATCTGGGGTATGGAAAGGTGCAGAGGAGCATGGACAGACAGGTCTAAAAGATACACAATTCCCTGTCTTTTTGGAAATTCAAATTTTCACTGATGCACACACTGTAAAACAGTAACTTATCACTGACCTAAACATTTCCAACTCGATGGGTGGCAAGGGGGGTCCAGGCGAGGGCTCGCACGTGAGCTCCGGGCAGGCGAGTGTGACCTGCAACAACATGCCACTGCTGGTAGTCATCAGTCACACAGGCTGTCACTACTGCTTCCTTCTTCATCAGAATTAGAATAAAATTACAATTTTTTTCTTTTTTAACGTTGTAGCCTATAGCGCCTGTAGGCATATGGAGTCTTGATGTTGGTCGATCTCGCCCGTTGGTGACGCAGGCTGGATTTTTATAGTGACACCTGTGGTCAGGTGAAGATCCCATTTTCTGTGATGTTCGGATCCTCAGTTTTTAGGCGCATGCAGCCCCTAGGGTCCACCGTCACACTCGCAATCGGCAGACAGGTATACGCTGCATGTGTGTTACTTCGGTCACTCGACGATGTATTTGACAGTTGCTCCTTGGTGAGACTTGAACTCGGGACCTTCTGCTCCCCTACCAGGCTCTTGAAAGTCTTGAAAGAATCCCGGCAGGATTCTAACTCGGGACATTGAGCTCAGCACTCCAAGACGCTAACCACTCGGCCACCGCCTCCCCCATATATAGAATAGAATCCAGGTGGAGACACTTGGGTGAAGGCCTCCCTTTCATAAATAATTTTTTCCCTCTCTTCCCTTTGCTGGCAGCACTCTGGTAAAGATAAGAAAAAGTTTGCAGGAAGAAATATGTTACTTTTCTGGGAGTTTTCATAATACACCTTTTCACTCAAATTAGAACAACAGAACTTCAAAATAAAACAAATGAATTTCAAAATATAATTAGATTAATTTTTTCTTTTAATTTGAAATTCAATTATTTTAATTTGAAGTTATTTTAATTTGAAGCTGTTGTTTTAATTTAAACTTCAGTTGTTATAATTTGAGATTCACTTGTTTTAATTTGAAGTTCAGTTTTAATTTGAGAGTGAAAAGGTGTAGAGACACCTGATTAAATTAGCGATCACTGCACTTAGGGTCAATGACATGATTTTTAAATAAAATATGAGAAATTAGTAATTACACAATTGTTACAATTTGTTGGGTTGTTATACTTCCATTTTACCAATTCAAATGCTGAAATGAAAATCTGTTTCTTGGTTTCATCATTTTCTTTTTAATAGAGTTGTGTTGTACACAAACATGTATCTTAATAGGCTAATACTTATTGGTTCTTTTACACGTCAAATACACGAGTGGTAGTTCTGATAGAGACCACTACATTTTCATAATCACAAAACATCAAAGTTCTGAACTTCAAATATGGCTAAAAGGAAACATGGAAATTGAAATAAGACATAAAACATACAATACATATTGAAAAAATAGTTATCTACATAAAATACTCAACATACAGCTGCGCTCCTTACACAATATTTTTTGTTTTAAGTTTTTATATATCAAATCCTTACTGGCATCACTAGTAGGCATTGCATTCCACTGCATTGCCTGGTGGTTCCCAAATAAGCCTTTCTTTGATGCAGACCCTATGGATGCACACTGGCCTTGGAACCAAACACTCGATGAAACTGCGGTCAAATAAAATATATCCAAAGTTCTGCAACATGTTATTTCATACTGTCAGTCACCTTTTACTAATCACTGTCACTGTTCACCTTTACTACTGAGAAGGAAAAGACACATATAGCTCTACCTGTCCCTCGTAAAGCATGTCCAGCTATAAAAGGTAATAAAATATGTGTTCCTACATAGCACCAACCAACCAGACCTTGGATAGACATAAGTACACTGAGGTCAGGATGCCAGTTTGTGCAAATTTCTATTCCATACAAAGCAAGCATTAGCAAACGGAACGTATTGCCAACCAGACATAGGAGCCCATTGTGCCATACAGAATTAAGTGGAAGTAGAGTTGGTGCCCCAGCTTGGTGAACAAAAATGGCACTGACAAGGCTGTAAAAAACAAGAAGGAAGAAAGGGTGGACCACAGTCCCAGCCTGGAAACACGTCCCCCTAATCTCTTCTCCACGGTGGTCCGCAGCGTCGCATCTTTGGAAAAGAAGTTCTCTGCCAGCCTGTGAGAGGGGACAGTGTTAAATAAAGCCTTTTACATAAGCTAAACATACATCATGGAAAATTCAAATTAATTAAATCTGATCATCTTCAATTTACGAGGACAAAAATAAAAATAAATTTTATCAAATGAATTGAAATCTTCCACAGGCAGACTTACTCATCTTTTTCAGCATACAAGTTTTGTAACCAGATTTTAAGAGCTTCCTCTTCTTCTGGGACCTCACTCATAGGGATGCGTCGTATGTGAATGTGGACCTTTTTACATTTTCCCATCAGAAACTCTGAAAAGATTATCTCACAATAACAAAAAACACTTCCTTTACAATACAACCTGTCATATTTTGTCTTACTTTTTTTCTCATGCAAACTTTTGCCCAGGAGAGAATTGTGAGGAGAGCCCAAAACAAGGTTGTTTATGACGGGTTATTTTTTACTATCTGATATCAAAAGAAATTATCCATAATTTTTAGCAGACAATTTTTTTATTTCATGTTTTGGTGTTACCTTAAAACATAACCATGACGAGAAAAACAGTGCCGAGGACTGACCTATGAGCTGCGGTGCATTGCCTCTCACTCCATTCTGGTCAACAGCTCCCTCATAAAATACAGACACATCATACAGGGCATCAAACTTGCTATGTAGATGTTTTGTCACTAGCCAGGTCCCCTTCACTTTGGGCACCAGGTGATGTTTTAGTACCTTAGGAAATAATATGAGGATATAATGAGTGGCATAACAATATTACAAGAACATCTGCTAAAGTTCTGCAAAAAACATACATAGCTCACAGCATTTTGTGAGACAATCTGACAAGCATCGCTGACCAACGAAAAAACCCATGTGAGCTATATGCTCAGACAATCAGCTCAGCTCTCAGTATTGAAATTTGCCATTACAGTTTATGTTGTGTGATGCACTTTTTGCCTGTTACAAAACCTTTACCTTTGCTTTTACATTCTCGGACAATTTCATGTACAGTAATAGTCTTAATGTGCATGTATTTACTTAGTTGTAAATACGTACACAATGTGACTACGTACTACTGTTTATAGAATTTGTCAAGGATGTTAAAATTATTAAAGGCAAAAAAGTGCACCATGTGTGTATTTGTGTGAGAAGTAAATCGCAGCTCCCAACACAAGCCCCAACAAGCACTGTAAAATCACATCAGTATATAAGGGAAAGCATATTACAAACCAAACACATTTCAATCCCATATACTAAATAAGACTTTCTGTCCTGACAAAAGACACTTTCCTCAACATTGAAGAAAACAGAACAAAAACATTTCCCAGTCTTAGGCGAGCCAAGACGCGTTTCTAAACAAAACTTAAAAACCCAAAGGATCCTTACTGGGCTTTGAGTTCCTGCATCCTGGCCTGCTGTTCCCCCCACACTGGCAGTGTCAGTATTCTGCTTGCAAGCCACCTATAGATGGAAATTTCTTGACCATTCAAAACAAAACCCATTTCATGAGCAAAAATAAATCTCTGCACCTCTGGAACATTCATACAAATGATTTAACAAAATATAATGAGCTGATGATGAAGTATAAATGAATTCTTCCATTGGAAGGTGTCGTTAGAACCCTCACCCCCGCAAAACATGTATCTTGAATGAGATTCACAGGCTTCAACGTGGACGGGATAGCTGATGGAATGTGGAACCCTATAGAGGCACATGAATTTAGACCCATAATAAATAGTCTTTTATAATGACAACATTTTCATCAAAAAACAATGGAAGCTCTCAACTAAGCTTTCACAATCATGTAAAAAATAAAATTGTGTGAAAAGTCAATGAATCTTATGAAGGCAATGCAGTTGTCCAATGACTTGTCAAGGAAATGTTTTGAAAATGCTGATTATGGTAAAAGAACATAAGAAAATAAGGAAGCTACAAGAGGCCGCGAGGCCTACACGTGGTAGTTCCTGTCACCTAACACTACAGGTTGAAGTTCCCAAACTCGGCAACCTCGGGACCAGCGCCGAGCCGAGTAATGGAATTTTCCGACTTTTAGAACGTACTGAGGTTCCGCCATCCAACTTCTACAAAAGGTCAATTTTCTCAGAAATAGTTAGCACATTGTTCTTCCTTTTCTTTTCATTTCCACCAGTAGGTGTTCCTGGACGTTTGGGAGCCATAATACCAATAACAGACCTGTAGAAGTACACAAAATAACAGTGTACACAACTCTACAGTCACAACACCACTGAACAATAACAACAAACAAATCGGCGGGAAAAACCAAGCGGCCTAGTGTGGTGGCACCTAGCGGCCGACCCGGCAACTACGCGCCGGGTTTTGGGTGTTCTGCCGGGTTTTGGAAAATCCGGAACCATAGCCGAGTTTTGGGTGTTGCCGAGTCTTGGGATGCCGAGTTTGGGAACTTCAACCTGTACCTACATCCACCTTCCATCCCCATCCATGAACGGTTGCAGGCCAACTCGGCCCATGACTAAGTCGACCCACTCATACCAACTCGGCCCATTGTGTGTACCAACTCGGCCCGGAAACACTTGCTCAGACATGAAATATATTTATTATTTTCATACGCAGTAATTTTTGTACTGATAGAAAACATGTGCTAAAACTTATGAAACATATACTTATTTCATGATTGTCGCCAACTGTAACCTGTTTATTTTTCACTAAACTTGAGGACAAGCATTGAATGCGAGATCGAAGTATCGAAACTTGACATTTGTATTTTTGTTGATTTGAACGTTCAATCAAGAAGTTCAAAAGTTGTTTGGCGAGTTGAATGAGAGATCGAAGCATGCATATAAAATGGTCCGTTGGCGGGCCTAGCTGGTATTAAAAAATGGTCCGAGCTGGTTCACCATGTGAGCCGAGTTGGATATCGTAAATGGGGTGAGTTGGGAATGGGCCGAGTTGGACCTACACCTCCATGAACCTATATAGCCCTTCTTTAAAGCTCCCCAATGACTCCGCACTAACTACCTGTCTACTGAGTCCATTCCAATCATTCACCACCCTATTTGTGAACCAGTTTTTCCCTACATATTTCCTTTCTAAATCTACGCCCTTCCAGCTTGAATCCGTTACTTCTTGTTCTACCCTGGTTAATAGCTGTAAGAACTTTTCCTACCTCTCCTTTATTAAATCCCTTTATCCACTTAAAAACTTCTATCAGATCGCCCCTTACTCTACGTCTCTCGAGTGTAACTTTAATAACTTCAATCTCTTCTCATAACTAAAGTTACGCATCCCTTGAATAATTTTGGTCATCCTTCTCTGCACTGATTCTAACAAGGCTATATCCATCCTGTAATATGGAGACCAAAACTGAACTGCATAGTCTAGGTGAGGTCTGACTAGAGCCAGATAAAGCTTTAGAATAACTTCCGCACTTCTACTTTTAACACTTCTGGTAATGAATCCCAACACTCCATTAGCTCTATTTGTAGCTTCAATACATTGTTTCCTAGGTCGGAGGTCTGTGCTCACCCTCACTCCAAGATCTTTTTCACCTTCTGATCTTTTCAGCGATACATTGTGTATGGTGTATCTATTACCAGGGTTTTTTCTACCAACATTCATAACGCTGCACTTATCAATATTAAATTCCATCTGCCATCTGACTAACCCCTCATTAAGTTTATCTAAGTTTTCCTGCAATATGTTTACATCAGACTGTGATCCAATAATCCTACCTACCTTAGTATCATTAGCAAACTTGCTGATATCACTGCTAATCCCACTATCCAAGTCGTTGATGTAAATCAAAAATAGTAATGGACCCAAAACAGACCCTTTGTGGAACTCCACTTGTCACCTGTCCCCATTCAGATTTAGAACCATTAATTGTAACCCTTTGTTGCCTATCACTTAGCCAAGCTCTGATCCAACGAAGAACCTTCCCATCTATTCCACGAGCCTTAACCTTATTTAAGAGTCGCTCGTGTGGTACTTTGTCAAATGCCTTACTAAAGTCCAGATATATTATATCTCAATCCTTATCATTATTTGCCGTCTCATAAACTTTCCTATAAAAACTCAATAAATTGGTGAGACATGACCTACCCCTGGTGAATCCATGTTGTGAATCATTGATCAAACTATGTTTTTCTAAGTGCTCTCTATGTTTTTTTTGCAATAATAGATTCCAATAATTAACCTACCACTGACGTTAAGACTTACGGGTCGATAATTTGACTTTAGTCCTCTGTCTCCCTTCTTAAATATGGGGACTACATTTCCTTTCCTCCACAATAACGGCACATCGCCTATCTTAACCAATTTCCTAAAAATGTGCACTAACGACTCACTAACAACCTCTTTTCATTCTTTTAATATCCTGGGATACACTTCATCTGGTCCTGGCGATTTAAAATTCTTCATTTTATCCATACCCTCTTCCACCACTTCCCTAGTTATCACAATATCTTTGAGTTTCTCCTCATCGCTTCCTTTGAACATCTGTTCACTTTCAGGTATTGTCTGTGTATCCTCCTCAGTAAAAACACTTAAGAAATAATCATTTAAATTTTTACACATATCCTCATCCGTATTTAAGACCTCACCCTGCTCTAATCTTAACGGCCCCACTAATTCCCTTGTCTTGGTCTTATATACCTGATAGGACCCCATTGGGTCACTTTTCGCCTGTCCTGCTACTTTAATATCATAATTGTTCTTAGCTACTCTTGGTAATCTCTTCACTGTCTCGCCATCATGTTATACTGTTCTTTGCTCATCTGTCCAGCCTTGAACCTTAAGTACATGTTTCTTTTTACTCCAATGTTGTGTTTTAAACTAGTGGTCATCCATTTCGGGTCACTCTTCCTTGATTTTATCTCCCTATAAGGATTTTTTTTTTTTGTCCTGCAATTAAATTCCTTACAAATAATGTATAATCCTCCTCCGCCCCGACCTCATTACCACCTGTCATCACGCTGACCTTGGGACATTCCTTCCCCTCTATCCCACCCACCCCGTTAATCCCATCTAGGTGCCTTCCTAATCCTTCATAATTGGCCTTTCCAGCTGCCACCGAGCTGACCTTGGAACATTTTTTTCCCTCCATCCCACACCCTCAGTTAATCCCTTCCAGGTGTCTTCTTAATCCTGCATAATTGTCTTTTCTGAAATTAAGTACTCTTTGCTTTTGACACTTATTTTTCCAACTTCCCATTTTAAGCAAAATCTTATTTCATAATGGTCGCTGTTAGCTAACTGTCCAACAACCTGCACCTCTGTAACTAAATCTTCCCTGTTTGTCATTAATAAATCTAGAATATTATCTCCTCTAGTAGGCTCCTTGATTGCTTGGCTTAGGAAGTTATCCTGGATTATATCTAACAATTCCACTGCGTCGTTGTCTCCTATAATTAAATCCCAGTCTATATTCCTAAGATTAGAATCTCCTACCACCAATAGTCAATTATATCTGCAAGCCTTGTTTATTTCTTGCCATATAGGAGCCCAGTCCTCTTTACATAAGTTTGGAGGCCTATACACTACACCCAAAACCATTTTCTCAAGTCCCTCCGTAACCTCTACTCCATATAGACTCATCCATCTACCCATATGGAGCATCTGGAACAAATTTGACATTGTAAAACTCCACTTCTTGGAAATGAGGATGAGAAAAAGAAAGATGGGGAGAAAACTATTCCAAAATCGTTGTCTTATTAAATCTTATTATCTAAAATATTACTCTAAAAGATGAATAAAAACAATATTAGGCAGATAGTATAGCCTCAGCTGTACCCCAACATTTTGTTCTTAAGAATATCTAAGAATATTTTGTACAGTTTGCAGAGATGTGTCTGAAGACTTGTTGCCCGGCATCACACCTTAGTTACTGCCGCCTATCCCCCACCCCTCACCTGGAGGTTGTGGTCCCGCGCATACTGTTCAGACTTCTGGATGACCTTGGGTGTGCCGGGATAGTATCGCGTCCCTTCAGGGAAGATAATGAGCCATGTCTGAAAAGTACAGATCATCACACACTACATCGTTACTTAGCAGATCACGTACACATCACTGTACTCACTGTGACATGAACCACAGTTATTAGAGTCTGGCCTTTAAAAATAAGTTTCCTCTTTCTTCCAAGAATTCTAAGTCATTGTTGTTTGTTCAAGGTATTATTCTCGGACTCAAAAGAGTACCATCTCAACTCCTTGACTCATCATCATATCTTTAAATCTGAATGAATACTGAATGGGTAATGTTATAAGTGACAAAATAAAAGTTTATTGATTCTAAGCTTTGTATGTCACAATAATTTCAATGAAAGTACCTTCAGCTTCCAACACTCTCAGAGTTTGGTATCACATTCTATCCCAGTGCCAGAAAGAAAATTTCGTTATTGATGCTTTTGATTAATCAAATGAACTCAAAATGAGTGTCTATTAAACACTCAGATTGTTTACAAAACACAACTTGTGGCAATCCCTCAATTTTGTGAAATTCTTAGCTCAGACCCCCAAACACTTAGGCAATGTGGCTCCTACGAAGACGTCCAATAAATTATACTAGTTGCCCTGCTTTGTGTTCTTTCTATTTGTTTATATCCCCTGGCCATGTCATCTGTGTGTGTGTGTGTGTGTGTTGTGTGTGTGTGTGTGTGTCAGTATGTAAGTCATCCGAAGAAGGGATGAGACGAGTAATGCCATGAATAACACAGGAGCAACAGTTCTTACCCACCGGGATCTTAGGGTGTTTGAGGTAGTCCAGCGAAGCAATCATCTTTCCCTGGTTGAAGTTTCCCCGCTTCACGTAGATGCAGCCATGGGCGTAAAAGTAGTGGCCATAGAGGGGCATAAGCTGCAGGGTGTTCTTCATCACGTAACGCAAGTGTCCCAAGGAGCCGCCCCTCACCGACACCATGTCTGCCACCAACCAGTCCACTGTAGGGATTGATGGATTTAATGCCAAAATAGGGGGAAATGTGCCAGACATCAGAGGTCATATGGCACTATGGCAAAGCATAAAAAAAGGGAGGGGTTAGAGAGAAAGAGTGAAACGGTGAGGGAAGGGGAAAGGAAGGGACTGTTCTGTATGGACACTGTATGGAGACAAGTATTAGGCGGTACATCAGGTCACAGGCCATGGCACGGCTCTACAATGGGTGCTAGATGATTTTCAGGAGGTTCAATGACATCAGTAAAAATTATAAAAAGCAATATTCTTAAGTTCTGAAGAAATATATCCTATAGTTCATTAGTTGAGATTAATTAGAAATTAACCTCCACCTTCAGATGGATAGACTATAGAGAAGTATATCATGTAACGAGTTTTATCATTTCAAAATAAAACACCCATCAATTTGATCGTTTGAAAAATTCACCTGTAATCCTAGTTAGCATTTCATATTTATATCTGAAAGTCAAGGATAATTATGAAAGCTACAGTAGATATTTATACAGTATTTGAATCTGCATAAGAGATACTCGAGACAACAATAGCTGCCAGAAATTTATAGTGTTTAATATCTGTCTCCAAATGAGGAATACTTGTGAAAGCATCAGCAGATAGTTGCGGTGCTTTATCAAGGTGTCTTAACTCTTATATGTCTAGGTAATATAAATACAACACAATAGTAAATCAACATATAAATGGACAAATGTGAACATCAAATGAATTGCTAAAACGTAGATAAGTATAGGATAAAATAAAGTTTCAAAAAGGTGTGAGGGTAAGTGGTTCACCTGTTGATTGGTGGTTAGCCAGGTACAGCACACTTTCCTTCTTCTTGAGGGCTTCATGAGCATCACCGTACATCACCACCTGTAAGTACAATGTAAGAAATCACATCAATAACTATCAATAACTACAGGCAGTGGCGGCTCGTGATAAAATAAAAGGGGGGACTGCAGCTTCACACAACAGTACGATACATAAATTTTACCTATCTCAGGTATGAGTTGTAGTTGATGTTCACGGATTTCAGGGCATGGTAGTAGTGGTGGTGTGGTAGAAGGGATGGTGGGGGTGGTAGGGTTGGCAGTAGAGGGGAAGGCTGAGGTGGTGATGGTAGAATTACAGTATTATTTGAAAATAAAGTCAGTACTGCTTGATTTTGCCGCCGCCCGCCGTCACTATGCACACCGTCTACACGCACTGGCTGGGGACGAGACTAAAAGCTGGTGACGAGACTAAAAAGCTGCACGGCTGCAGCTCTTGGCATTCATAAGGGGCGCGGCGGCAGCACAGACTTGAATCGTACAGCAAATATGAGAGTAACTTACATTTAGGTCTGGTTTTAATGAAAATTCACTTAGTAACGTATTGAAAATAACCTATAATGACTTTTTATAATGATATATTTGTTAGTAGTGTATCAATTCTACTGTGTCTCTAAAGACATCATGCACCTGGCAGTGAGTGTCTGGGGGTGCTGCAGCTCCGCAGCCCTATGCCATGAGCCGCCACTGACTACAGGAACTACCACGTGTAGGTCTCGCGGCCTCTTGTAGCTTCCTTATGTTTTTATAACTCAACCACATACTTCTGCTTCATCAATTTAACCAACACAGTAAGTATATGCATTCCTCAAGGATCAAACCATACAAATATAACAAATCAAGACCTAGAAAACATAAATGATATACTAATACCCAATACTAATAATATTTGAAGATCCTGGTATTTCAATAATAAAATTTATTCGCTCTCCAAAGCAAAATAAAAAATGTTCCGGGACAAAACCAGACACTTTTAAACGGTACATTTAATTGCACTCTCTGTAGTTCCAGTAACAATTCACAAACAAGAATTCTGTAATCTACTCATAACTAGCCTGTAGTGGCATGAACAATTTCTGGTCTCTCGTAACAAGGGTTTACATACACACAAATGTTCAAGACAAATCCACTAAAAGGCAATCATTTTTCGGGAATTTAATTTAAGGAAATAACGGTTACCTCAAGATCCCGGCATAAGCAGAGGGTGGCAATCCTTCGCTCCAGCGGGTGTGGGTGTGGTGCGTGTGTGTGCATGTGTATGTGTGTGGAGCCGTGCCATGAAAGAAATGGTCTACGCCTCAAAAGGTGGCAAACAATTGAAAAAAATATATATATTATGATAATAATAATGATCACAACAAAGACAATGATAATAACAATGATAAACTCAATTTTTAATAAAACTGACACAAAAACTGTCCATCGCTGTGGAATAACATAAAGATTAGTAATGCTTGGTACAGTGAGACTTTGCCAACCTCTAATCAATAAGTGGTGGACCAAGTGGTGATTTCTGTACTTCTCCAAATTCTTAATACATACTTTTTGTTCTATACACACAAACCTCAATTTCCCGGACTAATTGGGGGGAGCACTGGTCCGGGAACCGCAAAAGTCCGGGAAACGCAACAGTCCGGTGCCTTTTTTTTTTTTTTTTCTTTTTTTACGTCACAAAGAACTGGCCAAGGGCACAACAAAAATGGGTAACACAAAGTCCGCTTAGTTGCCAGTCCCTATAAAGAAGATAGTAAGAGAATAAAAAAAAAAAAAACCCACATTACCCACCCCCATGACGTTTATCCTACTCTAGTATTTACTGTCCGGCAACCGACAATATCAACTACCCCGCCGCGGACTTTTACGTCCGCTGAGCATGCTGGCACCTGGCGGGAAGCAGCAGAAAGTGTTCAATAGTCTCAAGAGACGTTCCTGCACCAGGGGCAGTGGGGGTCAGGGGACTAACGGAGGCTGTGCAGGTGAACCGTGAGTGTCGTGTGCCCAAATGTAAACAATACGACCGCTGAGCATGCTGCCACCTGGTGGGAAGCGCGGACACTGACCAGGGGTGACAGGAGACGCTCGGACCGCCGGACAACTTTGTCAATTTACGAACAGGACCAGGCATTTCAACGAAAAAAAATAAAAAAATAAAAAAATAAAAATTAAAAAAAATTGTCCAGGACTCTTAACATGTCCCCGGACCTCGGATTTTGTCCGGCAAATCCGATATCCGGGAAATCGAGGTCCGGGAAATCGAGGTTTGTGTGTATTAGCCCTTTAACCACGGTAAGAAAACATGATGATTAAACAGTCTGTAAATGTGAATCTATTCTCAAGACATATGCACAAAAAAAGGTATGTATGATATGTATCGCTTGCTCTAACTTAAACATTAATTTTATTTTATTTTACACTAAATTAAATCTCATCAGGTTCAATACTCTTCCAAAGTTACTACTAAGTGTACACCAAAATGAAAGCATGCATCTGAAAATTATTATAAGTCGTCAACTACTATAACAAGAACACCAACAGAGCTTTTTGTCACTAACCTCCACCCTGGTACAAGTTTCAAAGAAGAACAGAACAAGGCGCTGGTAGAGGGAGTACAGCTTGTCGTCGCCCCACTGGTACAGCCACGCCGGCATGGCCAGGCTCACTCCTCGCCACACCAACCACACTCCAAGGTACTCCGGGGCCACACCCACCATCATCACCGACCCTAAGGCATACCTGTCACATATACACATTATCAGTATATACTTGAAACAGAGACTTTGTAATAATCGTATTCATCTGCTAGTCTATTAAACATGGTTACAAAAATTTCCCTTGCTGAATTCAAATTTCTGTCAGATCATTTAGACAAAACTTTGGAGTCCTCACAGCCACAGGGTAATCTGGGTATGTATGCATTTGCTAAGCACCCTTCTAGATTACCAAGTTGACCGGCATCAGCATCACTTATGTCTTTCATAATAATAATAATACTGTAATAATAATTTTAATATCACCCGGAAGCATACAGGCAAAACAACAACAAGATAAAGAGTTAACTTAAGTACTAGAGCAAAATTACATAATAAAGGCACATGGCATGAGTACATTAGAGCACATAGTAACAAAGTGCATATAGTACATAGGGTATACCTGTACACCTGTGCTACCCCACATTCTGTACAAACATCAGGCCCAGCCATCGTTCATAGCAACGAATTCTAGACTACTCGACCCACGTGACAACTCAATCTCGCCGCGAGACAACTCGACCTCGCCTAAAAGACAGCTCGACCCACGGAAAAAGACAAGTCGACCCACATCGGCGAAGGCGGAGAAAGCATTTACTATATTTGTTATTGTTTCCACATGTCGCATACATATACGCTTTCCATATTGTGACTATTATATATAAAATATATATATATATATATATATATATATATATATATATTTTATATATATATATATATATATATATATATATATATATATATATATATATCACATATCACATTGTACCCAATATTTGTAATGCAAATAAAACGTTATATTATAAATATCTATTATCATATCTATTATCAAAAAGATTGATTAAAACAATTAATTTGTAAATATACAATTTTATTATGACATAATTTTGTGCACTGTCGGACGTGCTTCGGAGATATAGAACATTTTAGGTGGGGGGAGGAATATGTCTCCTTGTTTACAAAATGCCTCCCTCTTCCTCTTCTTGTGACCTGTATCGCTTTTGTTTCGGAGGCGCACCCGTGGCTACCTTACCTTACCTAACCTTACTTAACCTAACCTTACCTTACCTTACCTTACCTTACCTAACCTTTAACCTCCTAACTGGTGTCGGACTTATAATATATCGCAAATCTATTTTTATATTCGGAAATACTTATAAATATAAATGTTAAATGGTGAATATTTAAATTTAAAACTTTTAAATATAATGGTTATATATTGGGTCGACTTGTCCTGGGTCGACTTGTCCTGGGGCGAGTAGTCTCACGATTGGGTCGACCTGTCTTGGGTCGACCTGTCTAGTGGGTCGACCTGTCTCAGGTCGAGTTGTCACTTGGGTCGACTTGTCCAGGCTCCATAGCAACTGTACACATTCATCATGCATTAGTGTCAATAGCTGTTTATGAGCTTCAACAAAACCCAGATCAGGCTTCATCCCATTAATTATCATGCTAACTGGAAGGACAAGATTATGCAGCAGCTACTTTAATTCTGAAATTTGTTTCACCCTATGCTACCTAAAAAAAAAAACTAATGAGAATTACATTAATTTCCCGCTGTCTAGGACTAGCTGGTCTTCTACATAAAAAACATAAAAATTATCCACCCCTAAATTCACATGATTGTTACCGATTTGGACAAATAAATGCATTTGCTTTCAAATAGCTTGGGAAAGAGGCAGCAGAAACCATCACGTAAAAAGTGCCTTTTGGCAACGGTTATAGGACGGGAAACCATGAGATGTACTCACACCTATTTATGCATGATATTTCAGCGGGGTTCATTTCTTATTGGGGACGTAAGAGACCAGCATCATGCAGGAAAATTATGGTTATTCCCATTGTTTGCGCACAGAATCATAGGGTGAAATTGCATTTAAAGTTCTTGAAATAAAAAAATATGACTCCAGCTTCGTGTTCAGTGTAACAGAGAACTCCTACGACCAACCTGACCACTATGTCCCTAGCCGCGGCAACAATGGGTACATTTCTACCTTTCTAGCCTAAGTAGCCTTCTTGCTGCGGCCAAAAGGGGTACGGCAACCGTATTTCTGGTCACGGCAAAATGGGACTTGGCTGCCGTATCTCTACCATGGCAAAAAAAGGTAGCCCCTACATCTGCTGTATCTCTAGCCGCAGCAAAAAAAGGCATGTCTATCCTATATCTAGCCACACCAAAAAGAGGTAGTCTACTGGTGCCATATTTCCATGACAAAGAGCTGCGGCATACAGGGGTACAGCCGCCGTGTCTTTAGCCGCAACGAATAGGGGTAGGGTCGCCGTACCTTTTGCTACGACAAAAAGGGATACGGCCGCCCTATCTCTAGCCGCGGCAAAAAAGTGTACGGCTGCCGTATCTTTAATATTGGCTTGTAACCAAACAAACAACCCCTTGCTAGATGTGGGAGCTCATTCCTAGCAACCTTCATGCACGTCTGTGCTAATACTTGACGAACGTTCATAATTTGTCATGGTCAAACTATCTCATGATTACCGTGTTACGCCTTGCTATTCTTAACTATCATCCTAACAGACGAAACATACATATCCCCTGCTTAACTCCCTACTACAGCAAACACCCATGATAAATACGTGGTAAGGGCATCATCCACTCAAACAAGACGTGATACCTCATGACACCGGCATTGTCATTCCCTCCTCATAACAATCACCCCACCTGACGGAATATACAGCCTTCCCTCATAAAGTCTTACTCCCGGACACATCCATGATAGCTACTGCTCACTCACCTCACACAGCCGACAACCCCCATGGCGTTATCCTCACGTCTAATTTGAAGTTTTGTGCCTCAAGAGCCGTCGTCTGCACTGTCCTCTCATGTCTACAGTAGTGTTGCTTTAGAGCACGGCGAGCATGGCGAGGACTTGTTCGCTCGGTTAGCACAGACAGAATATTTGACTGTGGGATGTTGTATTATATCCTTTCACATCCCATTTTCCATACCTTGTGTAGCAAACATCACATATACGACGCATAGATATTGTGAAAGTAAAATATATTTGGTAAACTACGAATGGAGTGAAGAGTGAATACACCTGTCACTTTAATTCGCATCTCCATCCATTCAGCTATCACGTGTCATTCCTTTCATGAACTGTAGATTAATTATTATCAGCCTACACACTTGTCCCCTTCAAGGCTTCAATGATTTATGTCTCAATTAATCTCCCGGATCTTTGATAGCTGTCACGTGTGCGCAGCTGATTACGTAATGGGGGATTTATGTAAGTCTCCCATTACATCTCCAAAATTACCGATTCATTATGATAAACAGACCAAAACAGTGTAGGTCCTATAACTCTTGTTAACTCCATGTTGCTAATATCATCATTTATATGTCTGGAAAGGTCCTCTATATAACCACTCTGACAGAAGTGACAATGTAAAAATGTCTTTATTAATTAAGTATCTCTTAGTAGATTACGAAACATAACCATGGTGTTTCAAAGCTTATTAGTCTAGTATTTCTGCCATCCATTTTTATTATTCTAGACACGTGGATGCGAAGTCAGCTGTTGAATGTGGAAAATCAATTAGGTAATCAACTAATCAATGTTGCCTTGGGTCATGAGTGCCACCCAAGAACCACTTGACCAGCTGACTAGACGTAAGATACATAATCTTATCATTCTCCTTTTCCACTACTTATGATTTCTCAATAACTATACCAACTTGTGATAACCAAAATCTACGGCTTCCGCTCCAACTATTTCTAGATTTCACATATATAAAAGTTAAACATGATATTTTTTGCAGTGGTTAAAGCATTTGCTCTGTCTCACATGTGAAGTCTTGCGTTTTTTACTCCTAGCAGAGCATTAAAGCCAACTTTCACGCGCCTTTCCCATCCCTCCGGCCCTCACACACACACCTCCCTATACCTTTCCCATCCCTCCGGCCCTCACACACACACCTCCCTATACCTTTCCCATCCCTCCCCCTCACACTGTCACACATCACTCATATACTCACATCACAAAGATTGTTAATGCTCCTAAATTGACTCCAAGGGATTTCAGCAACTTTTCCAGAGTATCCATATTTCACACGAAGGAAGCCAAGGAATTATATGTGATAAGAGGAGCGCAGAGGCGATGTACCTCCTACCGCAGGTGACGGGAGTGAGGCACTGGGGCAGAGGCAGCAATGGACCGGGGTGCCACTTTGATTGCAGATTGGAGGAAAGGCTTTTGTAGGATGCCAGATACTCCTTGGTGCTCTCTCTCCCCTCCCTCCTTTTTTCCCCCCTTCCTCCCCCCTTTCCCCCTTCTCTCCTCTCTTTTCTCTCTCTCTCTCATCAAAGGCACTTCTGTGTACTATATATGGCTCCCTACTCTGTTTATTTTTTATTAACCTACTCACGTGGGTAAAAACTTTTTTCACATTAGAAACTATTTTTCCACTTTCAAAACGCTATATTTATGCTCTGTCTACTGTCTGCGTTGAACCACCCCGAAATGCTGAATCCAAAGGGAAAGTGAAATCATGTGTTTTTTGCAGTTGGACGTACCGCACGTTTTTTTACTTATTTGTTGATGTGTGTCAGCGATGTTTTATGCTCTCATCACGCTTTGGGCCAAAAAGGTGAAATACTGAAAAATTCTAACTAATCGTAGATTAGGGGAAAATTTTAAAGCAAGTATCGAAAATTGCAATAAAGTAGCAAACCAGTTAAAAAAGTCTTATCATTCTCAACATGTTAAGCACTGCAGTAACACGTACCTTATCAAGACATGCAATCATATTCCCGAAAATCCCGACATAGCGACAATAATATAAATCTGTCTCTCTCTTTCTATATATCTATCTATCGTTCTCTGACTCCTCGTTCCCTCCGGTTACGTGAGCATACATCCCTCCTAGAGAAGGCAACGGAAGAAGAACATCCATCATCTCCCCATCCTTCTATACTTCCTCCTCTCCTCGCCTGCTCATACCCCTCCCTTCCACTGACACCTATTTCAGTCATATATTCCTATATATCCTATCTTTCTATCTTACAATTGCTCTTCTTCTCCTACTAGAACCCTCGATTTCACTCCTATATAATTCTTCTCACAAAACTCTCCTCCCGTCATCCTTTCAATGCACCTAATGAACTAAACCATCTTAAGTAGAGTTTTTTTCTTCTCCCATTCCACTATTCCACACTTCACTCCAGCTGCACACACTGCATGCCACATCTTTCATACACACACATATATATATATATATATAATATATTTTAAAAAAAAAAACCCATCTTTTCGTTACTTCGTTATATGAATCCCCCCTTTAAACTCGTTTTTCACTACCACCACGTCCTACGTCAGTTGTCAAAATAATACTACACTTCTACCATCTGCTATATAGGCATAGGTATGATATAGAAGCTCGTAAATATCCATAATCCATACAAAGATATTTCTGTGTGGATTTATACTTCAGAAAATTTTCCCCGTAATAACGTAAATCGCCACCTTCAGTGATGTCCCCGGGCGCCAAATTAGAATTAAAAGATCACTACTGTTTTTATGTCCCCCTGAAGATGATACACATATTTATATCATACTGAAATAATCACCCTGTTTCAGCGTTTTTTTATGCTTTGTATCTGAAAATATAGAGGGTTTAAAATTTCCTACGTTTTTTTTTTTTGGGGACGACGACAGCGGTACACACTCAGTAAATAAACCTAGAGGGGGCTCTACTGTTTTAGCCATTTGTAGATATTTTTGAAATTTTTTGTTCATTTAAAACCCATAATATGATACAATGAAGACAAAAAATGACCAGACTCTCCAGATGGACTTTTTTGACTACCGTGGTGTGACAAGACTTTGTGCTCCAGCTCCTCCACCGAAAAATTACCGCTATATCCTTCCCAAACCACGACACTAACTAATTTGTAGTGTGCCGGGTTTTCTGCTGTGGGGTGACGGTGTATGTCTGTGCCCCTGGCCCCCTGTTCCCTGATTGATGCCGCCTGACGACGACGGCCGCCACCGCTGCCGAGCAATGGCACCATTTTCATCTGCCCCCAAAAGGGCCCCGTCGCCTTCTCCTTCGTCCTGGTGAGACCCAAACAGCCTGAAAAGACCTGCAAGCTTGCACCTCCTTCGCCTCCATCCTCCCCTTCCCCCCCCTCCACGGGGGCTATACCCCTATTCTGCTGCTTCTGCTCCGCCTGCCTCTGTTTTCCCCCAGCCTACCGCCTCATCATCGAAAGGTCAGCTGAGGGACTCAGGTTTTATAAACCCCCGGGGAAGGTGTTAGGGCACTTTTGGACCTTTTTAAAAAAAATTTGTGTCTGCACTCTAACCACACGGGGGGGGGGGGGAAAGGGGTATCCATTCGAGAGGGCCCAAACCTTGAAACCTTGCCCCCCCCCAATCTGTCACTACGCGGGGGGAGGGTCCGAAAAGTGCGGGTTGCTGGGACGACGCCCCCGACCTATTGTTGGGGGGAAAATTTTCCCATTCCCCGGAAATGACAAATGACAAAATTTCTGGCTGGGCTTACTGTACTTAGGTTTCCCCCTCTGTTTTGTTAGTCCCCTTAAAACTTCCGACTCCCGTCCGGGAGGGTGATGGGAGGCCAACTGCAACCCGGGAAAAAATTTTCGGGGCCCCCCTTCCAGCCCGGGTCCCCTAAAAACGCGGGGGGTAGGGTGTCGTGGGGGCAATTCTGTTTAGAGGGTGTTTTTTTTACTAAAAAAAAAAGAAAAATGGGATTGAGGGAATAATTACAATTTTTGGGGGAAAGGTTTTCTTAAAAAACCTCATTGTGTTTCCCCACACAAATTACTAAAATTAAAAGTAAACCTAAACCAAAACCAAATTTAACAAAACCTAATTTAAAACGTTTTTCTAACCTACCAAACCTACGTCTCCCCAAAAAGGGAGAGCGCTGGGAATATGCCGCCGGGACATGCCTTTGTTGATCAAGTAAAAATTTTAGAAAATTACTCCCCTCAACCCCCGTTTTCTTACCCTTTTTTGTAACAGACTTCCCCTCATAAACAAAAATTTGCCCACACGACCCGATTTCCCCCCACACCCTCCGTCTCCGGTGTACCCGCAGCTTCCTTTTTTTCCCCATGGAAATGCCCCCTGCAACTAAAGATCCGCTGCGGAACTGCAGCTTTTTCATTTTTGCAGGGGGGTTTGCCCGGCCGGTTACTGTACTCCCTTTTTTTGTGGGGGTGACCCCCCCCCACCTATAAGCATCCCGGGGTTTACCTCCAGGGGGTGCAAGTGCAACTCCTTAAACATACCCCACCTGTTCCATCTGGGGATGTGAAAAAAACTGGGGGCTCCACCCGGGGCCCTTTCCGTCCAAGGGGGCCCCCTGTCGGGATTTCCCTCCCCTTCGCCACCTTTCCAGCCCCCCTGCTCCAGGCCTACCCCTGCCTGTCACCTGCTCCAACCTGCCCCTGGCCATCCTATGAGCCCCTCCGTTAATGTTGTCCAGCTGGCTGCGCTGCTCCACCCCCACCCGCCCGCCCACTTTTAGTGGGCCCCCCTTCCCTCAAACCCCAAAAGGGCCCCAAACATCCCCCCGAAAACCAAAAGTACCCCAACTCAACATAGGCCGCTCTCCTCCTGCCGGAGGGGCCCTATAGGGGGGATAGGGGGTGATTTTTTCATCCCCCCCTCCCCCCCTTTTTTACCTAGTCCCCCACCCCCGACCTGTTCCTTCCCTGCCTTCACAGCCTCCCCGTGCCCAGCTGCCAGCAGCCCAACAGCCCCTGTCCTCACGGGGCATGCTAGTTTGCGCCCCTTCTCCTTCTCAGGCCCAATGCTTGGGGTTTGCAGGGTCAGCCTTCATTGGGTTTTGCACCCTTGCACTTGATATTTTTAATCTCCTTCTTTCATTTTCCAGCCTCAGGGACAAGCCTCTTCGATGCCTCCGGCCTCTTTACTTCTTTATGTCATCACCAGTGGTCCTTTCCCCCCTCTCATTTCTCTTCTGGAACCCCCGGTCTCTGTACCGGAAACTTCCAGTCTTTAAAGCAGTCTCATCAACACCCTCTAGTTGTTGGCGTCTGTGAAACGGGGCCCCAAGACGCTTCTCCCCCTTTTCCCCAACTATGCTTCCTACGGATGGACAGGGGGACCGGGGGGGGCGGGGCGGCCGCTGCTGCTGGTCCACGCTCCCTCTCTTCTAGCCCTCTCCTATCACTCCTTTCCCTGAGGTGGGGCCCGGAGCACTGGGGGGGACTGTTTCCTTTGATTCGGGGCCCCCTTTAGATTCTTTTGATTTACAATCCTGTTTTAGATTAACCCTTCAGGGAAACCCAACACTTGTTCTCTCAGCTTTCCCTCCCCAGCTTTAATAATAGTGATTTTTAATGCCCATCATGACCTCTGGGAACCGCCCTCCCCAGGGCCGAAGAAAACCCCTCGGGGGGGTCCCTCTCGAGCTTTTTGGCGGAAGTGTTTCTTTTTTCTCTCCTTTCTCCACCTGGCCTCCCTACCAGGGCTGATCCAGTTTCGGGAACCCTCCACCTTGGAAACCCTTTTCCCGGTATGGCCCCTCCTCCCCACCATGTCACAACTGCCCTTACATGGGGACGACCATCTTTCTGTTTTAATTTCCTTCCCTTCAGTACCCCCCCCCCCCCCCCCCCCTTCACGCAGACCTCGTTGGTCCTTCACCAAAGGAGACTGGGGCTTTTTGAAACAAATTTAAATTTACTTTCCCCCCCCCTTACCCTCCCTTCATCGGTATAATTCAAAACCTCACGCACCCGGTGGGGTTGGGTTTCCACCCCTTTCATTTAATCATTCCCACCCCCCCTGCTCTTTCCGGGTCCCCTGGTGGTCCCGATGTGCGGCACCCCTTTAGGCCAAAAGCCCGCCCTTTTAAATGCGTGGCGTAAGAAACCCCTTCCCCTTTCTCCGTAGTCCTTTTCCCTTTATTGGAGGGGCCCCATGCAAAGGGGTTATTCTTTTAGAACGTTCTGCATGGGCCTCCTTTTTTGCTTCCCTGTCCTTCTCCTCCTCGTCTCCCGGGCTTGGTCCTTTTTCGGGAAAATGGTCCACCCCAGCCCCCCTTCATTTCCCGTTAACTATACGGTGCCCTCCTCGTCCGATGCCGAAAAAATCGAGTGCCTTTCCTCCCACATTCCACTACACTCGGCTTCCAGACCCCCTCCCCCACCTGTGTTACCCCCTTTAACACCGGGCCCTACAAATTGACTGCTTTAACCCCCCAGGGGCTTTAATTCCCCGGCTTTCCGCATTTTCCCTGGGAAAGGGGGCGGGACCGGGGGGGCAACGTCCCGAAAGAGTTTCTTTTTGCCGCCTCCCAAAGCTCTGGCCCCCCTCCCCTGGCTCTTTACGCCAGCTGGCTGCGGGGGGTTCCCTTCTGTGTGGCTCTGCCTCACGATTCCTATTCTTAAGCCTGGCAAGGGTCCGTCTGAGGCTTTCCCCCTATAGGCCCATTTCCTTCTCTCTAATCTTTTTAAAATAGTAGAACAATATTTCACGTGTAGGTTGACATGGTGGTTGGAACAAAACCCTTCTTCCTCAAATATGATCGGTTTGTCCCCCCCCGGGGCCCCCTGGACCCTGCTCCCTGGGCACCACATACAGGGAAAGGGTTTACCCACAAGAATTCCGCTAGTAGCCTTTGCTCCAACAGCTTTTGACACCTCCTCCCATAAAGCCCTCGTTGAAAAACTTGCCCGCCTGGGCTGCATGGCTCCATCCCTGGGTTAAAACCTTCCTTCTTCCGGGCCTTCTCTCTGGTGATCGGGGCACCCTTCCCTCTTCCCCCGGGCACCAAGGCGTCCACAGGGTTTCCCCTCAGTCCTGTCCTCTTCAACTCTTTCTTTCAGACTTTCCCTGCTCTCCATGCACCAGCCTCTCTATGTGAGACTCTCTCTCATTTTCTCTGCTTTCCCCTATCCAGGAGGGTAAAACCATCTTCAACGTGGGGTTGATGCCCTCCCTCATGGACCACCCGCTGGGGGCCCGACGTGATGCCCAGAGGCTAGCCTTTTTGCTTCACCCAAGGGCATTCCCAACTCCCGATGGTCACCATTAATGGGTCCCCAAATTTTCCCTTTAAAACCCCCCCCAAAATTCTTGGTTTCGGGTTGGGTGGCCCCCCCCCAAACCCGGGGGCCGCCCGTAATACCTGGTGACCTCGTGCCCCAAGAGGCTTCTTAAAGAAGTCCCTTGCATGGGTCAAATGGGGTGCGGACAGGAATACCCTCCTTCATTTCTATTGCACTTACTCCGTTCGCTTAGACTACGGGGGTGAGGTTTATGGAGCGGCCTCACTTTCCCCCCTCCACAAAATTAATGTAAACCAGAATAATGCCCTTCGTATAGCTTTGGAGGGGTTCAGGTCCTCCCCAGTCACCCCCTTCGCAGAATCCTCCCTCTCCTCCCCTTCACACCGAACTCCACCCTCCTTGTCCGCACCTACACCAACTTGCCTCCTCCCTAGCCTGCCCTCCCTCCCTCCTCCCCCCGACCGGTAGGGAACCTCTTTATGGCCCCCCACCGTACAACCCACACCCTTTCTAGAGAGAGCCCTCTCCTTCTTTGCTTCTATCCGGTGACTCCCTCCCCTTTCGCATCTGGAGAAGACCTCCCCCTGGCCCTTGGTTTCCTCTCTCTTCTCAATTTCTCTGTCCCCTTTCCCCCCTACACCCTGGCCAAGGCTGCCTGTCCATGCAGGGTAGGGACCTTTTTTACTCCCTCCTACACACCCGCTACAGTAACTCCCTCCACATTTACACCGCGATCCCGTCTGCCCCCCCTCCCTCCCGTAGGGGCGGCCTGTTCATCCCGGCCCGGCACTTTTTCCACCGCCTGGAGGTTGCCGCCCGCTGGGCCCCCATCCTGCGATAACTTTTTGCCATCGGGGGGGCATCAAGATGCCCCCAAACCGTGCCCCCCTCCTGTACATACCATATTCCCGCCCCCTCCAGCCCTCCAAATTCTCCACGTCACCGCCCCTTTCACTCACCATGCCCTTTGCTTTCAACCACCCCCTTGCTTCACTTATCCCCCTCTGGTCATGTCCCACCTCAAGGGGCCCCCCCACATTGTGTCGGGGCCCCCACTTCCGAAGGGGGGGGGCGGGGCACACCCCACCCCTCTCCCATAACATGACCACAGCCAGCTGATTTACTGACTAAAACCCTTCAGACACATGCAACCGACACTGGGACACGAGCTGACAGACGCCTTACAGTACCCTTTCACTTGGACAATCGCATGAACACGACACCACAGGTGACCCACTCCCCCCCGTGCCCCGGGCACCGCAGTCACCAACTACGGATTGGCCACCCCGCCCAACTCTCACCTACACAAAATGGGCATGACTGACAGCCTCCTGCCCCTGGTGCCCCACATACCTGGAAACACCTAAAACCCCCCCTCCTGCAATGTCCCGGCAAAAAAACCCCTCCCACCGCACGCACTCCTCCAATCACTTATCCACTCTCCTCCCCAACCAACTCTAGCCCCCTCTTGGGGGGCTCCCAGACCCGGCTTGGCCCTTTAAATCCCAAACCCCAGACCTTCTACAAAGTCTGGCCCGCCAGGATCTACCTGCTGATTCTTTGCTCCTGCACCCTTTGGGGGGCACTAAGGGGGGGGGAACCACAGCCCGCACCAGTGCACGGTCCCCCCTTTAAAATAGGGTATTCTATAAAGAGGGTAAACCCCTTCATCGCCCTATGTTAAAACCCACTGGCCCCTTGGTGTCAAAGGGCCCCGTTCACCCAAACCCGGGAAGTTCTCAAAGGGATTACCCCCATATATCATTTTAATGTTAAAAGGGTAGCTGTTATCTCGGAATGTTTGTTCTATAAGATTTCCTAAAAAAGTAAAAAGCATTTAAAAAAAAGGTCTTTGAGACTGAAAAAATATGTAACTTACATTCCCCAAAAATCGTCTCATGTATAAATTTGTTTGGGCAGTTAAAATGGCAGATTCAATAGAAGCAAATTAAAATTACTTTCCTTCTATTTCTTTTTTTCTGATACTACAATATACCATCAAAAATTAAGGTTAAATAAATAAATTGCTCTCTCCCGCTCTCCTTTCCCACCGCCCCTCTCTCCTTTATCTCCTCTTCTTCCTTCTCCTCTCTCTCTTTCTCTCTCCTCTCTCTCTCTCTCTCTCTCTCTCCGTGAAAAAGAGAGAAGAGAATAAATGAAAAGGATGGTGAAAATATGAGAGAGTACCAAAAACCTTTTTAATTTTTTCCCCTCTCTCTCTCTCTCTCTGCCCCCTCCCTCTCTCTCCTTTCCTCTCTCTCTCTCTCTCTCTTCTCTCTTTTTTTCAATATATTATTATTATAATATTATAATTTTTTATTTATTATATATATTAATTAAAAATATTTATATTATATATTATATATATATATAATATATTTTATATATATATAAATATAATATATATTTTATATTATTATATATATATATATATATAATATTATATTTATATTTAAAAAAAGAGAGAGAAGAAGAGAGAAGAGAGAAGAAGAGGAAAAGAGAAGAGAGAATTTTAAAAAAATTTTTTTGGTTTCCTCTCATATCTCTCTCTCCTTCCTCTTTCACGGAGAGAGAGGAGAGAGAGAGAGAGAGAGAAGAGAGAGAGAGAGAGAGAGAGGAAAAGAGAGAGAAGAGGAAAAGAGAGAAGTGAAAAAGATATGAGAGAGAGATATGAGAGAGTAAAAACCCCAAAAAAAAAAAAAAAAAAAAAAAAAATTTTTTTTTTTTTTTTTTTTTTTT
>JACEEZ010020232.1:0-14836 GCA_016584305.1 Chionoecetes opilio
ATTTTTAAAAAAATATTTATTTCCCTCTCTTCCCTTTGCTGGCAGCACTCTGGTAAAGATAAGAAAAAGTTTGCAGGAAGAAATATGTTACTTATCTGGGGATTTTCATAATACACATTTTCACTCTCGAATTAGAACAACAGAACTTCAAAATAAAACAAATGAATTTCAAAATATAATAGATAATTTTTTTTTCTCAATTTGAAATTCAATTATTTCAATTTGAAGTTCAGTTATTCTAATTTGAAGTTCAGTTATTTTAATTTAAACTAAAGTTATTCTAATTTAAACTTCATTTTGTTTTAATTTAAATTTAAGTTCTTTTAATTTAAACTTCAGTTGTTTTAATTTAAACTTCAGTTGTTTTAATTTAAACTTCAATTGTTTTAATTTAAACTTCAGTTGTTTTAATTTAAACTTCAGTTGTTTTAATTTAAACTTCAGTTGTTTTAATTTAAACTTCAGTTGTTTTAATTTAAACTTCAGTTGTTTTAATTTAAACTTCAGTTGTTTTAATTTAAACTTCAGTTGTTTTGATTTAAACTTCAGTTGTTTTGATTTAAACTTCAGTTGTTTTAATTTAAACTTCAGTTGTTTTAATTTAAACTTCAGTTGTTTTAATTTAAACTTCAGTTGTTTTAATTTAAACTTAATTTGTTTTAATTTAAACTTCAATAGTTTTAATTTGAAGTTCAGTTATTTAAATTAGTATTAATTGCCAATAATTAGTAATTGAGCCCAATCAGTACTCGTGTGTCCCTTGAATTACCTGCTTAAAGTCATCTCAATCGATCTTGTGTAGAGAGTAAGTTGCCGTAACTATTCCTCACTGCCATCTTTTTGGCAACATAACTTGTTGTAGGTCTGCCTGAACGCCACGCACGCACGCACGCACGCACGCACGCACGCACGCACGCACGCACGCACGCACGCACGCACGCACACACACAAACCTTTATCGGAAAGAGAGCTCCAAGGGTTCCTAAACTCAAAAAAAAATTACAAAAAATATTTAATCATACTCACGTCATAACCCTTCCCTCCCTCCTTCCACCTTCCTTCTCTCCTCCTCCTCCTACCTTCCTTCCCTCCTCCTCCCTCACTCCCACTTTCCTTCCCGCCCTCCCTCCTTCCACCTTCCTTCCCTCCTCCTCCTTCCACCTTCCCTCCCTCTCTGCCTCCTTCCTTCCCTCCTCCTTCCCTGCCTCCTTCATAAGAGCCTGCGTACTCTCCCTAGCCTGTCGATAACCGCGTTAACATGGCTTACTCGAGCGACCCTTATTGATGGCTCTTTGAGGACGAGATCACCCGAGGAGTATTGATGAAGGCTTGTATAAAAATATGCTACCGAATAGAAAAACTCAACATATCTATTTTCAGACGGTCTAGAATCATGTATATTTTAGCACTTGTCCTTTTTTTGCGTGTGTTTTCCATATAGGTAAATACATTTAACATCCTGAATCCTTGACTTCAAAGACGCCTGGACAAAGAAATACAAAAACATAACGTAGCGAAATCATCACTTTCACGATGTAGGTCAAACACTTTGGTGTTATGATCGACATTCTTTCCTCCCTCAGCTAATACGTCTTTTGTTTCTGCAACAACGTACACACAATGCCCGGCCCACGTACGCGTTGGTGACCGTTTAGCAGCACCTGCCGGGGAGGAGGATCTGTAGAGCGTTGTGTGGAGGAAGGGGAATACAAAGGAATACATAGAAAGAACAGATAACAGGAGATCTATTGGGAGGATGCGTCCAGCCCACACCATGAAAGGCGGCTGGGTGAAAGAAGTGAGGAAATAATGAAAAAAGAAAGAACGGTGAATATATATGTAACGCGAGAAATTACATTAATAGGGGAAGAGATGAAATAACACATAAGTATCAATAAGCTAACGAGGAATTTTCCTCCACGCCTCATTCCTGAATCACTGGTTAGGCTTATTTTTAAAACCCAGTAGTTAGTTAAGACACGTAGCGAAACGAGGTGAGACGGGGATTCTAGGTTAAAATAATTTTAGAAGCAGCTCGACGTTCGTTGAGTTAAGTCGCCTGTGGGAAGGTGATATTCTCGCCCTTGGAAAAGGTATGTTGTAAAAATTTTTGTTAACTAGAGATGTAGACATGACTTATGGTGATTCTTTTTGTTGCCCAAGACTAATGATGTGCATTACTTAGGGTCCCAAAGGTAGGATGCTGTTGGTGGACCAGGGGCCAAGCGCTCACAAATGAGCAGGGGGGAAACCCAAACATGTCACAGCCAGCCGTGTGAGGACAAGGAGAAAAGAAGGAAATTGAAAAATAAGTGAGAGGGAAACAGTTGGAAGTGGGATAACTACGTATACATTATATTAGGATAACGACTTGAGCATTACATGTGCGTATCGTTAAGGGGTAAAAGTGAGACGAATTTACCAAAGTTAGTAATTATATTAGGATAACGACTGAGCATTACATGTGCGTATCTTTTAAGGGGTAACAGTGCGACTGAAGTTCCCAAAGATAGTAAATTATATTAGGATAACGACTTGAGCATTACACGTGCGTATCGCTAGGGGGGAAGGAAGACTTAATATTAAGATAACTTATGAATGATACCCAGTTGGGAAGTGAGACAATAAGAGAGTTGAATATATTATAATTAGAAATATATTAACGAGTTATCATTCAGTTTCCAACATACATATTTTTTTAAAATCTTTTATTTTTGTTCAATCATATATTTTTTCCCACTTAATGTGGGTGGTGGCAGCGGAGTAACCAGGACTGTAGAGTACACTCCCAAGGTGGGCACTACATAATGGTAACTAAGGTGCAGATGGTCAAAAGACCATTAAAATTTTGGTGGCAGCGGTTTTGGATCCATTCGATGGTATCCGCTTACCCACGAGCCAACTAACGCCTTGTTAGTTATTTTTTTTTGTCAAGTGCCAGTTACCTAGTGATCACATACTGTACAGTATGGTGTGTATAGAGTATAGGTGTACAGAGTACCGTTAGTGATTATGACTAGTTCGCTCAGACCGTGGAGGAAGATGATACTAACGTAACAGTAGGCCCGGGTTACCCACATGCTAACAGACGGCCGATTTTTCAAACATGGACTTAGGCTAACCCAAGACTAACCAAGGCTTTAGACAGACATATCAGTTTTTTAAGGGGGGTTTAGTCTCACATTGGTGGAAGACTAACGAAAATCATATTGGAATTTTAGACACCCCGACCCTCTCCCGACCCAAAGTCTAATGATATTATATAACCCCCGAGAAAATTTTTAAGAACTGAAATGTCTGTCTAAGGCCATGGTTAGTCTTAGGTTAGCATAAGTCCATGTTTGAAAAATCGGCCGATAGACGCTGATAAAGACATTAGTGATGGCCTGGAAAAGCCAAAGCGGAGTAGTGAAAGGGTGCAACATGAAACATGCACACCTCCGACCCGCTGTTGAACATGAAAGTGATGTGGGTAGGCGTATGCAGTGTGTTTATGGGTGATGTAGGATGCGTGAAGGTAGTGTGGATGTGGGTGATGTGACACTACATCCACGTGTGGATGCAGTGGGAACGATGCCGAGTGGAAGTGGATATGATGTGTGGGGAAAGGGTGGATGGATGATGAATGTGGGATAGGGGGCTTGTATGCCACACTTAACACAATGTGGGGCAGGATGTTCATGTAAAAGGTGCGGTGAGGTTAGGTTCCCGTACCTTACGGTTAGATTAACATTAGGATAGATGTAACAGCTCTGTAGAAACTAGACGCCCTACAAGAAAAGCAGCTTTACGGGTTGTCGTGGCAGTATAATAGCCACCTTAGAAAGTTGCGTTAGAGTGGTAGTAATGGAGGAGGAATTTGTACACTAACACCACTTGAGAGAGGAGGCCCTCAAGGAGCCAGTGAAGAGATACGTGCTTATTATATGACAAAAGGGTTTAATCTCTCGTGAGAGAGAGATTAATTTTCACCACTTTCTCTAGTGAGAGAGAGAGAAAGAGAGAGATGAAGGTCCCTAGAAAGAATGTAAAAAGGTTAGAAATTCTTGCTTTAGAGGGTGCACACAGATTGCACTGAACACTAAACCCGCTAGGTTGTCGTTAGACCCAAGGATGTGCTTGGCTCTGAGCTTTGCTCGTTGGGTGAATAGACGCAGGAGTATGTATGCCTCGCAAAGGAGGTGGCCTTATCCCAAGTATTGAGGGTATGGAGTAAATCCGGTCGTGATTTCTCCCTACGCACCTACGCCCTGGATTAGTGGGGTAAAAGAAAATAACCATTCCAGACTAGAGGGACGAGTCCAGTCGCGACTCTATAGGGCTTCGGCCTTGACAAATAAGAGAAAGTGAGAAGGTTCTCATTTCAAGGGAGTGAAGGCATACATTAAATACGTTTTTCCCAAACTGGTCAAATTTACTTTTGGGTGAGGGAAGTGATAAGTTTAAGAATACATACCATCTCTTTTTGGGTTGTAAATTTTTTGGAAGAATTGGAATGTGCGGGATGAGAATATTTGTTGTGAGTGATAGAAAATCCTAAGAAAATTTATATGAAATTTTGTGTGCTGGATTTGATAATTTTTTTTTATTTTTAGTTAGATATCCGGTAGGGTTTCTTGATGAAGGACTGAGGCATAAGGAATTTTTTTTTAGGGGGGAAGAAGCTATGTAACGCGAGAAATTACATTAATAGGGGAAGAGATGAAAAACACATAAGGGATCAATAAGCTAACGAGGAATTTTCCTCCACGCCTCATTCCTGAATCACTGGTTAGGCTTATATTTTAAACCAGTAGTAATTAAGCACGTAGCGAAAAGAGGTGAGAACGGGGGTTCTAGGTTAGAATAATTTTAGAAGCAGCTCGACGTTCGTTGAGTTAAGTCGCCTGTGGGAAGGTGATATTCTCGCCCTTGGTAAAGGTATGTTTGTGAAATGTTTGTTACTAGAGATGTAGACATGACTTACTGGTGATTCTTTTTGTTGACCAAGACTAATGATGTGCATTACTTAGGGTCCCCAAAGGGAGGATGCTGTTGGTGACCAGGGGCCAAGCGCTCACAAATGAGCAGAGGGGGCAACCACAACATGTCACAGCCAGCCGGTGTGAGGACAAGGAGAAAAGAAGGAAATTGAAAAAAAAGTGGGGAGGGAAACAGTTGGAAGTGGGATAACTACGTTATACATTATATTAGGATAACGACTTGAGCATTACATGTGCGTATCGTTAAGGGGTAACAGTGAGACTGAAGTTACCAAAGTTAGTAAATTATATTAGGATAACGACTTGAGCATTACATGTGCGTATCGTTTAGGGGTAACAGTGCGACTGAAGTTACCAAAGATAGTAAATTATATTAGGATAACGACTTGAGCATTACACGTGCGTATCGCTAGGAGGGAAGGAAGACTTAATATTAAGATAACTTATGAATGTACACCAGTTGGGAAGTGAGACAATAAGAGAGTTGAATATATTATAATTAGAAATATATTAACGAGTTATCATTCAGTTTCCAACATACATATTTTCTTAAATCTTTTATTTTTGTTCAATCATATATTTTTTCCCACTTAATGTGGGTGGTGGCAGCGGAGTAACCAGGACTGTAGAGTACACTCCCAAGGTGGGCACTACATAATGGTAACTAAGGTGCAGATGGTCAAAAAGACCATTACATATACATGTATAAACCTGCAATAGAAACTGGTTACTTTGTCACCTGAGAGTCACTCGCATACTTAATTCCATAACCAATTTTTACATATGCGTGTAGGAACCATCATTACTCGAATGTACATATGCGTGTAGGAACCATCATTACTCGAATGTACATATGCGTGTAGGAACCATCATTACTCTAATATACATATGCGTGTAGGAACCATCATTACTCGAATGTACATATGCGTGTAGGAACCATCATTACTCTAATGTACATATGCGTGTAGGAACATCATTTACTCGAATGTACATATGCGTGTAGGAACCATCATTACTCGAAGTACATATGCGTTAGGAACCATCATTACTCGAATGTACATATGCGTGTAGGAACCATCATTACTCGAATGTACATATGAGTGTAGGAACCATCATTACTCGAATGTACATATGCGTGTAGGAACCATCATTACTCGAATGTACATATGCGTGTTGGAACCATCATTACTCGAATGTACATATGCGTGTAGGAACCATCATTACTCGAATGTACATATGCGTGTAGGAACCATCATTACTCGAATGTACATATGAGTGTAGGAACCATCATTACTCGAATGTACATATGCGTGTAGGAACCATCATTACTCGAATGTACATATGCGTGTAGGAACCATCATTACTCGAATGTACATATGCGTGTAGGAACCATCATTACTCGAATGTACATATGCGTGTAGGAACCATCATTACTCGAATGTATATGCGTGTAGGACCATCATTACTCGAATGTACATATGCGTGTAGGAACCATCATTACTCGAATGTACATATGCGTGTAGGAACCATCATTACTCGAATGTACATATGCGTGTAGGAACCATCATTACTCGAATGTACATATGCGTGTTGGAACCATCATTACTCGAATGTACATATGCGTGTTGGAACCATCATTACTCTAATGTACATATGCGTGTAGGAACCATCATTACTCGAATGTACATATGAGTGTAGGAACCATCATTACTCGAATGTACATATGCGTGTAGGAACCATCATTACTCGAATGTACATATGCGTGTAGGAACCATCATTACTCGAATGTACATATGCGTGTAGGAACCATCATTACTCGAATGTACATATGCGTGTAGGAACCATCATTACTCGAATGTACATATGCGTGTAGGAACCATCATTACTCGAATGTACATATGAGTGTAGGAACCATCATTACTCGAATGTACATATGCGTGTAGGAACCATCATTACTCGAATGTACATATGCGTGTAGGAACCATCATTACTCGAATGTACATATGCGTGTAGGAACCATCATTACTCGAATGTACATATGCGTGTTGGAACCATCATTACTCGAATGTACATATGCGTGTAGGAACCATCATTACTCTAATATACATATGCGTGTTGGAACCATCATTACTCGAATGTACATATGCGTGTAGGAACCATCATTACTCGAATGTACATATGCGTGTTGGAACCATCATTACTCGAATGTACATATGCGTGTTGGAACCATCATTACTCGAATGTACATATGCGTGTAGGAACCATCATTACTCGAATGTACATATGCGTGTTGGAACCATCATTACTCGAATGTACATATGCGTGTTGGAACCATCATTACTCGAATGTACATATGCGTGTTGGAACCATCATTACTCGAATGTACATATGCGTGTTGGAACCATCATTACTCGAATGTACATATGCGTGTTGGAACCATCATTACTCGAATGTACATATGCGTGTTGGAACCATCATTTTCGAATGTACATATGAGTGTAGGAACCATCATTACTCGAATGTAATATGCGTGTGGAACCATCATTTCTCGAATGTACATATGCGTGTTGAACCATCATTACTCGAATGTACATATGCGTGTAGGAACCATCATTACTCGAATGTACATATGCGTGTAGGAACCATCATTACTCGAATGTACATATGCGTGTTGGAACCATCATTACTCGAATGTACATATGCGTGTAGGAACCATCATTACTCGAATGTACATATGCGTGTAGGAACCATCATTACTCGAATGTACATATGCGTGTTGGAACCATCATTACTCGAATGTACATATGCGTGTTGGAACCATCATTACTCGAATGTACATATGCGTGTTTGGGAAACCCTCATTACTCGAATGTACATATGCGTGTTGGAACCATCATTTCTCGAATGTACATATGCGTGTTGGAACCATCATTACTCGAATGTACATATGCGTGTAGGAACCATCATTACTCGAATGTACATATGCGTGTTGGAACCATCATTACTCGAATGTACATATGCGTGTTGGAACCATCATTACTCGAATGTACATAAAGCGTGTAGGAACCATCATTACTCGAATGTACATATGCGTGTTGGAACCACATTACTCGAATGTACATATGGGGTGTTGGAACCATCATTACTCGAAAGTACATATGCGTGTTGGAACATCATTACCCAATGTACATATGCGGTTGGAACATCATTTCTCGAAAGAGCGTGGGTGCTTTAACAAAACACGCACGACGCACGCACCCGCACGCAACGCACACCACACGCACAGCCACGCAATGAATACCAACACACACACAATAGTACCCGTGTGTAGTGGATAGCACGCAAGACCGGTCGTGGCTGCATTANAAACACGCACTTAATTCAGACTGAAGAATACCTTCAAATGCAATCCCCGGAAGCCTGCACTGCTGTGTGTCATTAATTGAAATGGCGCTTGTCATCCTCCTTTCTTCTCGGGTACAATGAAAAAGTTCAAAGCACAGGAAGAGACAATCAGCAACATTCCGTTACTGGTTTAGCTTTCTGGAGGGCTGGTGACACCCTCTTTGAAGTTCCTTCGGGCGACCGTGAGGCTGATTTTGAAATGCACCTTACCGCCGTCCCTTTGAAGTCATACCGTACTTCTTTCTGGCGGGGCCGCGCAACTATGCACGATACACCCATCTATTTTTGGGGAAAATGCGTCATTTGGGAGGTTGTCAGCTCCACGAATGTTTCAGCACATGTCGGAAGGTGGTTTCGTTGTGAAACCCCTCAGAAAGGACTTTCCAACTGCTTCCTACGGATCAGGCTCTCGAACAGAGTATAAATCGCGAGGCTAAAACCAAGGTGGTTGTCATCGGTTACACACTGAGAAAGAGCCTTAGTTCGCTGGCTGCTGACCCCCACATAACGGGGAATACGCAGAACGATTCAAAGAAATGTTACACCTACCAAGTCCAAGAATACACATGAAGAACTTGGACATGTCGAGTGACCAAGGACCAGAATGTTTGTTAAGTCTCAAGGAATACATCAAGGAGACAATGCCAAGATCCATTTGACCTGGAAAGTGTGGCAACCTCCCTATTTAATATAACTAGTGGTCAGGTGGCATCAGAAGAAAGTCGAAGAGTCGATAAGGGTGCCACAAAAGGGTCGGGAAATGTTCAATCATTCACGAAACTGCTTGAACCCGGTTTGGGGGACGAAAAAGAGAGGAATTTCTGGGATCCAATCCCCAAGACAGTAGTCAAAACGTTTTTCTGCTATGAGGAAGTGTCTTTTCCGTGATAAAAGGGAAGAATAATATCGATACGGGGTACTCTTCAGAAGACTGCTTGCAGTGTCAAAGAACGGTGATGGGGATTATGCGCAAGGTCCTCTCCTAACAAATTGGCAGCTGTTTCCGCCCCTTCAATTCCACGACGATGGTTCGATGAGGAAGACCAACAAAGCAATCTTGCCAAAAAGCTGGAAGCAAATACGGATGAAATTCTTGTCCTTTCCTAGTCAGAATTCCCCGACGTCATCGCAGTCTGTGCATACCTCATTGATGGCATGGCAATGTGTCAGGCCCCTGAACGAGAATCATTTCAAGACTTTTTTAATGATCTTGGAAAGGTGGTTCTGGACCGAATTGTGCGTCTTCTGAAGAACAGTGCCATGGGATCCTTCCATTGACGTTGTGACGTTGGTCTTTTGACCGTTACGACCAAAACAGTTTAATTAAGTCCCACTGAACGACACCCGACGAAGGGAATGATGGATTCCGGACTCAACTACCAGATACAGGGAACAGGGACGTCCCGAACTACAGGAACCTTCCTCAAACCAGTACAACAAGGCTAGGGAGGCTTAATTCAGCTGTGTCAGTTACATCTGCGACAATGGGACAAGATCTCTGCCTGACCGATAAATCGGTAGTACTGGCAGGTGGATTGAAGGATGAAGAAGTGGTCAAAAGTTCGAAGGAAGGGGTTGCAGGGTGTCAGTCTTGAGGGGTTGTACACGCACACAAGAGGAGGCGACACTCGTCTGTATTGCATGCAATATGTTACGAGAGACCATCCAAGGTATAATCATTCGGTGTGACGACACGGGTGTCCTCGTCTTGTTGGTGTTACTGGAGCAGGGGAGCACTGCGATGAAGTATATATGGCATGCTGGGGCCACTCAGGGAAATTCGTCCTCAAAGGAACGATTCATACCTGTTCACCATATCAGTACAAACTTCGGCAAAGCAGCATGCAAGTCATTAACCAGCCGTGCATGCTCTGTCCGGATGTGACACGACAAGTGCTCTACACAGACTTGGAAAGCGAACGGTCATATTTCAGACCTCACCAAAAATTCAGATGCCTTCAGGGCTGAAGCATTCAGGATTGTGCTTACTTTCGTAGATACCGCAAGGCGATTTGTGTCCTTCCATGCATGGTAAAAAAACTAAAAACTTCAGTTCACTGAATGAGCTTCGTTCGTACTCGCCACCACAACTGATAAGCCCGAATCCTTATTGCCACCAAAACAGATGGTGCTTCGAACAACATGTATTGCGGGCCCAATACAATAGCAGTGGGTGTCAGAGTCACACGCAAAACCGAGAAACATGAAACAGTGGGCCATGGTTGGCATGTGAATGCAAAGGATGAACTGTGTCCAACAAATGCTACAAGATGATCGGCACCAGCAGAGGTTAGGAACTAAATCATTATGCTACTGCTACTGAAAAGGTTGTCGCGGACAAAAAATGCCAGTGTGTACCAGCTTGGACTGGAGTGCATTGACATTTGTTCCTGTGGTGGAGGAATGTGCGAATCGACGGAGATAATGAGGTGGCAAATGTGGATGAAGTCGGAGATGATGGTGTAAATACTGTAAGGAATCTTTGTAGTGCCAAAATAACAATTTTAAGATATCCAAAATTCTCAATTTTTTTATGGTGGAATGGAGTTAAACTGGGTTAAAATGGCCATGTTTTAATTAGAATCTGATTGGTAAACATAATGAATTCATAAAGTAGACATCCTAACGAATCCAACAATTACCTCATTTGCATTGTTTCTAAAAGTGTGGAGGGGTTAACTCCTTAAAAAAGGCCCTTTTTGGCCCTCGACGCTTCACTATAGGCTTGATACGCCAGGGACGACACTACACGAAAGGACAACGAGCCGCGATGGAGTCCACACAGACCCTCTATTCTTTGGCGAGTTTCTGTTTAGAGGCCAGACCCGGGATATTGTGTTTGCTTGACGTCGCGCCCGATTTTAAAACCAAAGCTGATGGCACTGTGGCTTAATTCCCTCATCTTCCACCCCTTGGGACCTATGTCCCTTCTCCCACTTGTTCTTCCTGGACCTCCTTGTTTCTATTGTCGTATGTCCCCCCACCTCCATCTCCGCTGTTCACCTCCATCCAAGTGTCTTCCGGCACCTTTATTTCTCTACCCACTCATTCCAACCCTTCCTTTTGACCTCCTATATCTCCTCCAACCCCACGGACCTTCCCTAGCTCTGCCCTCTTGCAACCACGACCCTCACCTGTGATGCAAGTAATTCGGGTCCACAGGTAGAGAGGAATGATGCAAGAAGCAGCCCGTTTTTTAGTCGAAACCTCTGAATCGCTGCGAGAACCAACTGAGGAGTTTCTTTTAGTTATTCTTTATCTAGTTGCCTATTCGCTAGATAGTTTTTATGGCATACTAGATAGTTTTGCATAGTAGATAGAATACTTTTGCATGCTAGAATAGTTTTTATTTGTTATAGTTATGTTTGAATGAAATGAAAATAAAGTGATTGGCCACCACCCATACACTAAGTTTGAATTAAAAGGATGTTAATTAATGACTTAAATAAATGCATTCATCAGCACATAAACAAAATATTCTCTACAGTAAGCATTATAATTGGGAGACTGCATAACTTTTTTGCCCTGTAGGAGGTCAGTGTTGGTGTGTGGTCGGGTGCATGTGTGTGTGTGTGCGTGTGTTTAGCTTTAGCTTAGAGCATGTCTGACGTCTGTCCTTCAGCCTTTCCTATCAAATGCCAAGGCAGTTCTTTATTAAATACTGCATGGTGCTTTTTCTCACTTTTTTTCCCTGTCGGTCCTGGTCGGAGGGAGTGGTTGGTGGGGAGAATCCTTCAACTTTGGCTATTTTGTCTCTAATTTGACATGAAATATAGTGGTTAGAAAGTAGTCAAACAGGCAGCCACCGTTTTGGACCCGTAGGGTGTGTTGCTGTTGTTTCATTCCTTTGTATTCCTCCTCCTCCTTCATCGCCAAGCGCGAAGGTTATAGCAACAGTGATTTCAATTAACACCAAACATGAACCCGCTAATGCCCGCATGTCATTAGGATTTGCAATGATTTTTTAATGCGATTATAGAGGAAACATGTTTTCGTTAGAATTTTTTTGTTATAACTAAAACCAGTGAAGTGTTTGTGTGCCACCGTTGCGTTGGAAGCCCGTCCACCCTGCTGTGCGTTGTAGGCCCGTCCACCCAGCTGGCCTGACATCCATAAACTAGTCCACCCAGCTGGCCTGACATCCATAAACTGACCAATAATAATACAGTCACATATATAGGGTCTCTGTGGGCGGTCTAGCACTTGAGTCAATGCGAACACACTTGAGAAAATTAAAGATGAGACTCATAACCAGCAAGCTCAAGTTTGTGAGGTGAACATCAACATTCATAACACTGGGGAACAATTTGAAGAAAAAAAATTTGTTGAGTTAGATTGTTGAGCTTATTTAGACTAAAATTGGCATGCTGATTCCAAATCTGTAGTCAGTTTTTTTCTAGCACGTCAAGTTTTTTCTCCACAGCTTACCCTCCAGATAAGCAAAATTCCACTTTGAGCCCATTCAGCTCATTCAGCTGAAATTCCAGTGCCAGTTTTCGAACAACTACCTCCTCTAGAAGATCTGAGAGATGTTGAAGAACGCAGTGACAGCAATGATGCAGATTTTGACATTCACGAGGATTCAGTTCGTAGGGGATTTGATCAGCACGAGTTGAATGATTTAGACGTGATTTGGGCCTATCCAAAAAAGTTTCAAAAATTTACTAGCATCAAGACTGAACGAGAAAAACTTTACTTGAACAAGGAGTGAAGGTATCATATTTTCGAACCAGAGAAAGTACATTTCTGCAGTACTTTCGAAGTGCCAAACGGTTTTGTGTTTTTGCCCATAACATTCCTGGTTTCTGAAGGAATTAGGGTTTTCAATCTACAATCCAAATGAATGGCGATTGTTATTGATAGCTCAAAGCTGAGCTTGAAGTGTGTCCTTTACACAATGGCAATTTTGGCGCAGTCCTTTTGGGCATTCGGTCTGTCTTCGTGAAGAATATGGAGATGTAAAGAGGTCTTTGAGTTATTGCAATATGAAAAAACACAATTGGATATCTGTGTTGACCTTAAAAGGGTTTTCCCTTTCCTTCTTGGTCAACAACGTTTGGATACACAAAGTTTTCCTGCTTTCTCTGTATGGGGGATAGCAGAGCTCGAGAGAAGCATTGGGTTCAGACAAATTTGGCCTCCGAGATCTGATCTTAAACCTGGAGATCTACATTGTACATGAAGCCACTTGGGTTTACAGGAAGAAAAATTAAAATTCCCACCTGCACATAAAACTGGTCTCATGGAAACAATTTGTAAAAAGCATTGTCAACTGATGGCGACTGTTTTGGAATACATCATCTTGGCATTTCCTGGACTGTAATTGAAAAAATCAAAGGGCCCGGGGTGTTTTTATGGTCCACAAATTCGACAGCTCATCAAAGATGAAACATTTCAACGGTACTATGGGCAGACCTTGAAAAGGTGCTTGGCTATCATTCAAAGACCTCGTCAAGAACTTTCTTGGAAAAAACACGTGCAAGTAATTACACAGAATTGTTCAGAAACTATTGGAGAGCTACAAAGCGCTTGGTTTTCAAAAATAGTATTAAAGTACATTTTTGCATAGCCATCTTGCCAACTTTCCGGAAAATCTTGGTGCTGCTAGCGACGAGCAAGGTGAACGATTCACCAAGATTTGAAGGTTTAGGAAGAACGTTACCAGGGTAGATGGGATGTGCATATTTATGGCTGACTATTGTTGGAGCATCAAACGCGATAGTCCTCAAGGGTTTGGGCCTCCAGGGCAAGCTACAAACGTAAATTTTACTTAACTGCACACAATTATAGCCTTATCCTTTCTAAAAACATGATAATGTTAAATTATCATGAATTATCAAAAATCATGCCTATTTCTTTCATTTTTCATTGTATGTTAACATTTGCAACTTTTTATAAAATAAGCACTGTTACTGTTATGTACAGTATTTTTCATATTTTTTAAGAAAACGAAAATCCTACAGTTCAAAAACTTGACGTGATAGAGAAAAACTGAGATCAGTTTTGGATTCAGCACCCAAAAATTACTTAATAACAAGTGTCAGACCTAACTCAACAAAAATTTGTTCCCCAGTGTAATCAATGTTGATGTTCACCTCACAAATTTTGCACAAATTTTTGTTTACTCGTCATATCATTATATTATAATGATAAGACGAGTAAACAAAATTTGTGCAAATATGTTGATATTTTCGCGCGAATATAAAGTGGTATCTACAATTGGACATTGTATGTGTGTGTGTGTGTGTGTGTCAGTGTTGCCAACCGTAGGGCGATTCAGCATCATAGCTTGTAGGCCCGTAGGGCGATTTTACAGAAACTGAGCAAAAACGTAGGGCGATTTTGATTTTTTGGTACGAGTTATAATTACTTTGCTGCAAAAGATAAATAATGTGTGTGTGGGGTGTGTGTTTTTGTGTGTGTGTGTGTGTGTGTGTGTGTGGTGTGGG